>PVKU01007185.1:0-39169 GCA_004027475.1 Anoura caudifer
CACTTTAATGTGAGCAGAAAGTGAGAGAAATGATGCATGAAACCTCTGGTCAGAGACTGAGTTATAGAAGTTAAGAATTTTAGAGAGACACTAGTAGAGGTGAAACCAAGTTTCCTGGTTTGATTAGAGAAGTTAGTTGTTCAAGTGCAGGTAAAGTTCAAGGAAGCTGCTAGAGTATTTGAAACTCTACATGTGGACCTTGAATTCAGGCAGTGTAATGTCAATAGTTGGGCAATGTAATCAGAGGTGGAAATTTTAAGAAGAAATGAAAAAGAACTGCTAGAAATCAAAAACACCAACAGAAATGAAGATTATATTTAGATTTATTAACAGACTGGACACAGCTGAGAAAAGAATCTGTGAGCTTGAGGATGTCTCAGTAAAAACTTCCAAAACTAAAAGGCAAAGAGAAAAAAGCATGGGTTAAAAACAAAACAAAACAAAACAAACCCAGAAGAAAATACACAAGAACTCTGGGTCAACTACAAAAAGTATAACATATGAGGAGAAAAAAAAAGAGAAAGGGAGACTACATTTGAAGCAACAAAGACTGAGAATTTTCCCAGATTAATGTCAGACACCAAATCCACAGATCCAGGAAGCTCAGTGAACAGCAAGCAGTATAAATGCCAGATAAAATATAGCTAGGTGTATGATATTTAAACTGCAGAAAATTGAAGAGACATAACCTTTCAAAAAGCCAAAGGAAAAACTCTTTACCTATAGTGGGGCAAAGATAAGATTTATATCCTACTTCTCCTAAGAAGCCATGACAGCAAAAAGAGAGAGTGGAGTAAAATATTCAGTGTTGATAGGGAAAGAGGAAAAAAAAAAATACCCGCGTAGAATTCTCTGCTCTTTAAAATTAATATCCAAAAATAAAAAAAGCAATATAAGACTTTCTCAAATAATCACTGAGGGAATGTGTTGCCAGTACATCTGTGTTCCAAAAGTGTTAAAAGAAGTTCTTCAGAGAGAAGGAAAATGATGCAGATCAGAAGTTTGGATCTACATAAAGAAAGAATGAACCTTGGAGAAGAAGTGAATGTAAAAGGAGAAGCTTTAGTTTCTTATTTTTACAGACATGACAGGTAACAGTTTGTTCAAAACAATAAGAACAACACAGTATTTAATGAATGCTTATGTATATATACAGACATACACACATATGTTTACTTATCTATAAGTAAAATGAATGTCAGTAATGATACAAGGGAGCTAGAAATTAGGGATATTTTGTGATAAGGCACTTTTGCAACCTATGAAGTAGTATAGTGTTATTTGAAAGTAGACTTGGATCAGTGGTATATGTATATTGCCAACTCTAGGACAACTACTAATAAATAAAAGTAGAAAAAAAGGATATTTCATATACTAAGAAAAAGAAAAAATAGAATTATCTGAAGTGCTCACTTCAAACCAGAAAAGGTAGGTAAAGAACAGAAACAAAGAACAAGAGGGCACAAAAGGAAAAGAGTAACAAATGTGGTAGATATTAATTTAACTACATCAGTTACCTTGAATGTCGGTATTCTAATTTCAAGGCAGAGGTTGTTGGAGTGGGTTAAAAAACAAGACCCAAATATGTGCTATCTACAGGAAATCCATTTTCAACCAAAAGACATACAGATTAAAATTAAAGGGCATCAGGAAGATATACTTTGATAACACTAATCAAAAGATAGCAGAAGTGGTTATATTAATTTTAGACAAAGCAGGCTTCAGAGAAATTAGTTATCAGGGAGAAAGAGGGCTATTACATAAAAGAGTCAATTCTATAAAAGACATAAAAATCCTTAACATTTATGTGCCTAACAACAAAACTTCAAATACATGAGGCAAACTTGGTAGAACTTCAAGGAAAAATGGATGAATTTACTATTATAGTTGGAGATTTTAACACCCCACCATTAGAAATAGACAAATCCAGCAGGCACAAGATCAGTAAGGACATAATAAAACTCAAAAATACCATCAACCAACCAGACATAATTTATCTATTACTTTGTCCAAAAATGCTGGAATACACATTCTTTGTAATTTCAAATGGAACTTAACCAAGATAGATCACGTTCTGGGCCATAAAACACACCTTAGCAAATTCAAACCAGAAATCACACAATGTCTGCTGTTAGACCACAGTGGACTTTAACTAGAAATTAATAACAGGAAGATAAATGGAAAATCCCCAAATAGTTGGAGATTAAATGTTGTACTTTTAAATAACACATTGATCAAAGAATACATCTCAAGAGAAAATTTAAAAGTATTTTCAGCCCTGGCTGGTGTGGCTCAGTGAATTGAGAGCCAGCCTCTCAACCAAAAGGTTGCCAGTTCGATTCCTAGTAAGGGCACATGCCTGGGTTGTGGGCCAGGTCCCCAGCAGGAAGCGTGCGAGAGGCAACCACATATTGATGTTTCTCCCCCTCCCTTTCTCCCTTCCTCTCTCTGTAAAAATAAATAAATTAAATCTTTAAAAAAACTATTCTCAATTAATACAACTGAAAACACAACTTATTGCAATTTTGAGATGCAGCAAAAGTAATACTTAAATGGGATTATATAGCATTGAATATATATATTAGAAATGAAGAAAGTTATAACCAATAATCTAATATTCTTTTTTAGGAAATTAGAAAAAGATAGAGCAAATTAATTTTAAAGTAAGCAGGTGAAAAGAAATAATAGAAGTTGGAGCAGAAGTCAATGAAATAGAAAACAGAACCATAGGATGTGAAACACTGAGAGTGACCCTTAGTGTAAACTGTGGACTTCGGGCGATAATGATTTGCTGGTGTAGGTTCATTGATTTTAACAGATGCACCACTCTGGTGTGTAGGGCTTTTACAGTGGGTGAGGCTGTGAGGAGGTAGGGGTAGCAGTATACAGGAAATATCTGTACCTTCTGCCCAGTTATGCTATGAACCTAAAACTGATGCCCAAAGGCTTAAAAAACTGAAAATAAAAATGAAATTTTTTAATCTATTTAAAATTTAAATTTCTACAGAAATTTAAAATCTATTGAGATCTTCAATGTTTGTAAAAATTTATATTCCATCTTCAAAAATGATATATATAGCTTTTCTGGGAGTATATAGTTTTATGTTGACAATAATTACCTTTGAAATTAAAAAGAAACCATTTCATTGTTTTTCTGATTTTCATTGTTGCTATTAAGAAGTTTTCGATGATTTGGTTTTCTGCTTCTTTATAAGACTTCTTGTTTTTTCTGCTAATTGTGCTTTCCTCTATTAACTTCTTAACTTCAAAAGAATTTTTAATTCGGAAACTCATGTTCTTTATTACTGAAGTTAAAAAAAAATTATTTGGTTGTTTGTGTGCCTTACCCTTTTCTGTGCTGCCCTTTTGTATTATTTCTTTCTTCTTATTATTTTGAACATACTGGGCTTTGTGGTTGTCATCATTTATTCTTTTCTCTCCCATTTCTCAGTTTCATGCCCTCCTAAATATTATCCTGGCTTACTTTGTGAGTATGAATACTTTTTATTCTGGGCTTGTTTTGTTTTTTTTTTTAACTACACTATTTCTAGTTCTCCCAAAATAGTCTTTGCCTTTTTAACTTACATTTCATGTTTGAGCTTTTCCTTGGCCTGCAGTTAAATCTGGGCTTTCTGCTCATATTTGTGTGTTGAAGACCCATTGGACTTGCTGCGTTTGAAGGTGCGGCTCATTGGCTACGAGCTTCACTGTGACATGACTAGGAGAGACTGTGTATTTGGGGACCTCTGATAATCATGCCCTCAGTACTTCTGCCTGGGGAGGACATGGTTCAAGTTCAGGGAGGCAAAGAGTTCGCAGCATCCGTGTGTGAGTGTGTGTGTTTGTGTTTCATGTGATCAGTTCTATCACTGTGGCTCCCAGGCTGGATAATACATGTTGACATTCATGACCTTTGTTGATTAAAATCTATCATCTTGCTGGTCATTTTCTATGTGTTCATTTGTTGTTTTTCTCTTTTTCTCTAGCTGCCTAGTATTAATATCTTATTTTTTATGATTTCATCTTATCACTATTGATATCTTATTTTTAACTTAAAAATGTCTGTTTAGTGATTGCTTTGAGTTTACAATACACATCTACTCACAAGTCACCTTTATGCCACTTCGTGAACTCCCGGTAGTGAGATGCTGAAGAGGAGCCTGCAAGTGGGATAAACTCCAGGGGCACTGTGGCTCCCGGAGGTTCTATAATCTCTATCCTCCTAGTAGCCTCCACGCAGTAGTTAGCAATTTGTAGACATTTTTTTAGCTCATTTCTTCTCACCTGCCTGTATGTTACCCAGTGTCATTTCCTTTTGTGTTCTGCCATAGGTGAGCTGGTGATGGCATTCCCTCTCTCCTTGGTGGGGGAGGAATGCCTTTTTTTAAATTTAAGGCTACTTGATTTTCTTGAAGCCTCTGGGTTCAAGAAAAAGTGGTGCTTATGTAGTTTATCTGCTTTTTCTTTTGTTCAGAAATGAGCATCATTTTTTTCAACTCTCCATATCCTAGACAAAAGTTGAAACCAACATCAATGTTCTTGAGACACAGAAGTTCAGAATTTAATTTGTCAGTAAGCATGCATTTTTTTTGAACTCACAGTGAAAGACTTTATGCAATTTACAGGCCATTGCCTCCTTGGCTGGTACATCATGTGGCTGGCAGGAGCACAGCATCAAGTATAATACTCTTACCTCACCAGCTGGGATGGAAAGGAGGTAGCTGTTCCAATGAGCTCCTCCCAGTATGCACTTTATGAGCAATTTTAAGATTGTCCATAGATAGATGTGTTCAGTATCTTGCCTCTGGAAAGAGTCAGAAAAAGCATCATTGCTAGTCACCTTTGGGATTTAACCACTGGTTAAAGAGAAAACTCTGTCTACTGTACATACATGTCACTCATATACTGCTAGATGGGACTGTGTAGATGCTGGAAGTACAAAGTAGAGGTTTACCAAAATTTGTCTTAACTTATTTGAATGTAACTACTGCTGATAATGAAATGAAAATGTCTAAGAAACATGTCCTGTTATATCATATAACAGAATAGAACATTTAAACTGAGACTGTTCTGGTTAATTTGGGACTCTATGTATATTTGATGGTTATATTTCCTTGTACATTAACTTTATGAACAATTACAGTTAGGGTTTTGTAACCTCCTTTATGATAAAATAGCATTGGCAAAGGATGCTGAATGCCATAATTATATTTGCTGTCTTCTTGCTGTCTTTGTTACATGAGTATACTCTTGTCTAAAATGTAAATCTGGCCGTGGGTGGTGTGGCTCCATGGATTGAGCACTGGCCTGCAAACCAAAGAGTCCCTGGTTGAATTCCCAGTCAGGGCACATGCCTGGGTTGTGGGCCAGGTCCCCAGTACGGGCCACACAAGAGGCAACCACACATTGATGTTTCTCTTCCTCCCTTTCTCCTTCCTGTCCTGTCTCTCTAAAAATAAATAAAACCTTCAAAAGATAAAATGCAGATCTGAAACCTCTGTATTGTTTGTATGGTGCCTTTTGCCTTAAAGGTATCTGTTTTCTCCAGTCTTATTCAGTCATTAAAATGAGATCAGAGACCATTTCCTCCGCCAGGCCTTCCCTGAAGTCCTCCCGTACCATTCTGTATTTTATCTCCGGGCCTTCTTCAAGATGTTCTTCTAGTGCTGCATCTATCACATTGTGCTGCAAAATATTTGTTATAAATCAGCCCCCAGTTCTAGACTTGAGTTCCTTGAAGACACAATATATGTCTCATTTATATTTACATGCTGGCACTTAATGTAAAGTTTGGACATAATAGGCACTCAATATCAGTCAGCTGATTTGTATTTCATTGGTCATTTTAATGGTTCTGCTTAATAAGCTTAAAAATGGTGTTTATATTTTACTAAATCAGTGAGAGATCTTTACAAAACTGTATCTAGTTTTAGAATCAAAATATAAATCATTTAAAAAGGATATGTTGATATTTAAAATATTAAGGTGAATAATAGAGTTATGACTATAAATATAAATTGATATAAATACAAGGTAGGGGATTTGAAGTTTTAAGAATATATATTTTGTTAAATCAAATTATAATACAGTAATCCTTAGCCATCCCTTCAGGCATTTTAGAAACATGTTTGGAAAGGAAGCTTATAAGTAAAGGAAATTAAGTATTGTGTTTATCTGCCACCTGAAACAATGGAGGAAGTTTGAGACTCTTATAATTGCAACGTTCCTGTTTTCTACTGGCTTTTAGGGCATAGGAAAAATTATTCTGAGCTTGAATAAGTAGTAGCTAATTAAAGAGCCTGGGACTTCTCTGGGCTCTTCTTTTTCTCAGTGCAATTGATTATGCATAGTTTCATTGAAAATTATATTTTAATTTGTTAACTCTTTTTCTGTTGATATTCAGTGTAGTGACTACGACCTGGATTTTGGAACTGAGTGTTTGCAGTTGGCCCTAAAATATTGTCATGTTAAAGCCAAACTTGTGGAAGGATCGCCTGATCTCTGGAAGGTAATGGAGTTGGTACATTGTTCTGGGTCTTGTTCATGCTTATGTCATTCTTAAAGACATATGGTACAAGTACAAACACTTTCCAGGGCTTTAGGAAATGGGGAAGTAGCATAAAATACTTGGTTTCATACTGAAACAATTTTTCTGGGAGAAGAGGGGTGTGTGTGTCTTTGTCTGCATATATTATGGGAATTAAAAGAGTCCCACTGGGTTTTCTGAGCTATTAAAGTACGATATCATTTCTATAGCTTGGTCATAAGAAAATTCACTTTGACATAATTTATTCAAGCACATTTCATTTAGCCAGTAAGATTGTTTCATTCACATTTTTTCTTGTTCCCTGTATGTATTCTTTTCCTCTATTGCCTTACTCTCCGCTGGATTTGAGGAGGGGACTCTGCTCTCTACGGTAGCCCTGGGGTGGGAGCTCCAACTTAACTGGGTAGAAAGAATATCTGCACAGTTGTGACCCAGTGTTGTGAGACAATACATTTCTGTTGCTGTAAGCCACTCAGTTTGGGCTTATTATGAAGCCCTAAGAAACTCGTGTGCATGCCAAAGGGTGACACTCTCAGGCCCAGAGTAATCATCTTCCTAATGTCACTTTCCAAACAGGGAGGGAGACAGGGAAGGCCCCCTCTTATGAATGATATTTGAATAATGATCTTTGAATAAAGATCTTAACAGGATCTTGAATTCTGAAGGGGCATGTAATGTGATGGATTGGGCAAAATGCCTATCACATGACAGTTATGAGGACTTTTTTAGGTACCGCATTGATTCTCTTAAGTGAGGTGAAATTACTTTGAGTATAAATATTGCAGTTGTTTCTGGTTCCCTATTCCCTTCTTCTGCCCCCTGTCTTTCATTATTTTCCATCTTTATCTTTTTGATGTTTTCCTAGCTATTTATTTAGCCCTATTTAGCCTTTTGTAATGACGTTGTATGGGTTTTCTTTCTTATAGGCTTCTAATTTAATTAATTTTGTGGTCTTACTCTTTTGTGTGGATAAAGATTATTTCAGTTGCTTTTAAACCAAAGCAATGGCATCCACACTTTGACATTAGTGTTCTAATTCTAGAATAATTCCAAAGGTGCTACCATTTTTTTAAAACTTGGATTTGAGGACAGATTTCATATATTCAGCCTAAAACTGGTGCTAGACTAAGCTGGCAATGCCAAGTACTGTACCTGGAGCATGATTCAGAAATCTGATCCAGTGAAAAACGCATTTCGGGAGGCATGTCACTATGCTGAAACAGCCAGGCAAGGGGCAGATTCCGAAGTCCTGAGCCAGGGCACCTTCCCCTGCCTCTCCGAAGTCAGGGTGTTCACCCCAGGTGGTGTGAGGAATGACCAGGACTGTTATTCTAACTGATACCAGAGATTCCAGAAGGGTCATTGTGTAGTATTTTACATACATTTCTTTTATACAAGTAGAAGAAAACAGTAAACATTTCGAATCATGCCAGCCCTCTTACAGCAGGTACTGTGGGGCCTCAGTTTGTTCAGATGACCATGCAGGGTGGAGGGCATCCCCGTGCATGACCAGCTGCCTCCCCAGAGAGTGGCCAACCGCAGAGGAGTATAGGACTGACTCCCAGGAGCTGCTACCAGCTCTCATGCTTTCTGAGTGGCGGTGCCTCGCCAGGCCGGAGTGAGCACGTACTCACTTTGATGAGTTCTTACCTAACCTATAAAAGACCTTTCATTTCTTTATAACTGCACCGTGGTTTTGGTGCCAATATAATTAACAATTTGGTCCCTTACTACACCTTACAGACCTAATTGAACAGACATCTTGTTTCTAAAAGCTAAAATGATCCCCAAGGCTTGACAGATATATGAAAGTTTTATAGCCAGTTATTTAAGAGATTCAACTCTGTCCCATGATCTGAAAATATTTCTTTAGAAAGAGTTTCTGAAGTATTCAAGTCATCACAATATTACTAGAATGGATGACTTTTGAGGATTCCTTTTGATATGAACTACATTTTTTTTTAAGATTGAAGTGTTACAGCATCTTTGTTGAGAACAAAAGAAACACAACAGTCTCACTTTTGGTCTTTTTTCTTTAACCTCATACATACACTGTGGCAACATCATTTCTCTTTAGAAGTTTTCATCTAGTTACCGAGTCTTTTCAACATAGATGCAATTGTTGAAACAGAAATAAGTGTAATAAATACCCCCAATCTAAATTTGTGTCTAATAAACATTATATTTAAAATTTAAGATTTTCTGGCTCCTAATTATTGGAGTTCCATGTTCGTTTTCTTGTGAGGTGAAAGATGGGAGAACATTTAGTGTAGCATCAGCTGTCATGTAAGATGGTAGCCAGCTGGACTTGGCTCTAAAAAGTCTAATTTAGGATACTGAGCATCAACACAGATGGAGCAAAACAAAGAAGGTGTGACAGTTTTTGTTTTTTTTGGTGCTCGTCTTGAGGTAGCTGAGATAGCCCTGGCTTAGGAATTGGAAGAAAACTATCTTTGTGGCTCTTGGTTTAGGGTTTTTCTTCATTGAAAAAAAAAATATATGTTAGCTAACCATTTTACTCATGTGAAATATTGCAGAGAAGCGCAGTGGGACAAAATAGACAACCACTGGACTTCACTACGTGAGCAGCAGACATGGGGCTCGGGTCCTGCTGCTCAGAGCGCCTCCCTGGTCTGCAGGTGGCCCCCGAGGCTGTAACGCACACAGTGTGAGAACCAGTAAATCAGAAGACCCAGGCTCTCTCCCACCACTGCAGGGCTGATTTTTTAAAAAAAGATTTCTATTGTATAAAGACAAAGAAAAACTGTAGAACATGCTGACAGAAGACAGTCAACTTCAAAACTGATTATTAAAGTGTTTCGAAATTAAAAATAAGGAAAGGGCAACCCATATTACTGTAAGAGTTTGGCAGGAAGAGAGTAATTCATCGATTGAGGACTGTATTTCCTGTACTTTCCCCTTTGATGTATGTTAGATATTTTATTTGGACAAAAATAAGGTGTTTTAAACACAGTACTTTACAAGTTTGTCAGAAATATGTTGTAGTTTAGTTTCATTAATTCAGTGTTTAGGGTTATAAAGTGCTTAAGAAGTATAGTGGAGATATTCAATAAAGCTTTATATTGAAGATATTAATAAAGTACAAAATCTTTAATCGGATATCAGTAGGTGTCCACAGCCTACAGGAAAAAAGTAGACAGAAAAGGAAATTAAGGAGTCTTTCTTGCTTATACAGTTAAGAAAGGAACTTTGGGTAATAAAAACACGTATTTTATTCATAAGACTGACTCCAGTATAAAAATATTGTCTTGCAAGTATGCTAGAATAAACATTTTAGTTTTTGGAACAAGGTTTTCTTTAAATTAAAAAATCCATCATTAAGGTTTATTTGAAAAAAAGGTACTTTCACAATTCTATTTTAAGTTGGAATGCAGTGTTAATCCCTCAACAAAAGCAGGAAGGGATGAAAAATGAATCATGATAATTAACTGTGTTCCCATTAATTGCTGAGTTTACCCTACACAGGAGACAGTTATAGAAGAAAAGCATTTTCTCATTTAATTGCAAACATTGTAACTTATTTAATTCTTGTAAGAAAAATTTCTCCACTGAAATGCAGTTGTTACAAGTGAAGTTTTTCTCATTCTTTTGATTGCTCTCTTCCCAGCGCTTAGAACAGGACTTAGAACACAGCGGTTATTTGATAAATATTTTTTGAAAGAATGAATGAGATCTATACATTCTTTAATTTGGTAAAATGCATACCGTGAACCTTTGAATGTCTGTTTTCTATTGATATTTTTCCAGATAATAGAATTACACTTTGGATCAGTAACTACTGTATACAGTACTAGTTTTGGTTGGCATGTGCTTGCTTTAGAGATAATGTAGCCATGTCACATTTCATTTAAATAGATTAGTTGAATGCTTGAACAACTTGTTACCTGTCTTACAAATTAACTGCTATTTTATTTTTTAAAAGATTTTTTTAAATTTATTTTTAGAGAGGGGAAAGGAGGGAGAAGGTAAGGGAGAGAGAAACATCAATGTGTGGTTGCCTCTCACGTGCCACCCTGCTGGGGACCTGGCCCACAACCCAGGCGTGTGCCCTGACTGGGAACTGAACCAGTGACCCATTGGTTCCCAGGTCAGCTTCCACTCCACTGAGCCACACCAGCCAGGGCTTAACTGCTACTTTAATTCTGGACTGTAGTTTTAGACTAGGATTTACCTGCTAGGATAAAGGCACAGCACAAGAGTCTATTTTGGGTAGAAGTATCCTGAGCCACTTGAGCTGAATGAAATTTCTGTATGTCTAGATATGAGATAATTTGGAGGAAAAAGTTTGAGTTGAGGCATAGAAAGGTGCTAATTTGCTGAGTACTTTTTAAAGTGGGTTTTTAGACCATCAGCATCAGAATCATCTGGGCACTTGATTGATGAGTTCCTAAGACCTTGGTGTTATTAGTATAGTTCATTATTTACTACATTTTCAGTTCTGTGAGATAGGAGAGCTAATTCTGCAATGCAATGCACCTGACATGTTCTATACCTAGGTTCACTAGATGTGGCCTGGGAAGTATCTGCCATAGGATCAGGTTCCGTTACATTACAAAGAGCAGGTTATAATTGCAAGGAGGCTGTGTGGTTTTAAGGAAAGATTGTGATTGTTCTTAGGTACATGGTGGTGTCTTCCAGGCTCTTTTTATCAGAGCCATAAAATCCTCACAAGGTGAACCTTACCTGGATATATACAGTTATTCTCAATTCAGAAGGAACTCCCTTCTTACGTGAATTGATCTTTGAGAGTTTCCTCATTTCAACTGAAAATGCAGTTTGGTGATTTTTGTTACACTTACCTTTTCTTCTTTTCAGAGTAAGACCTTACTGTTAAACAATAATGGTAAAACTTTTATTTAAATACAACCACATATTCTTTGATATAATCAGTTACATTAATAAGATTTTGGTAAACACTTCCATATAGTATCTCTATTTATTTAAAGATTTAAAGAAAAATCTTCAACCATTCATAGAAGTAGAATACATTATTCTGAATTTGCTGATGTCATAATCTAGAAATTGTCAGTATTAATGTGTTTATAGTTTCTCCAAAATCAAGAATTTCCTTGGGGGCATAATTTTATTGCTTTCACATTCCTTCCTGCTCTGTTAAGTCTAATGAGGTTTATCTGTCCTTTAGGTGACCTACAAACGAGATTTGTATGCAGCTGAATCGATTATTAAGGGTATGTTTGGCCTTGTGACTCTCAGTTCCTGTGTTTCAAAATGTAAGCCAGTTCAGAATTTCTCATGACATTTTAGATCTCCAAATTCTCAGAAGTATAAATGCCTGCAGGCCGTGGAAGTCTGTGATTTGCTTTTTTGAAAAATAATTACATTTTGTTTTGTTTCCCGCCTGTGGAATATCACTTATTATGTATGACTTATGTCATATTGGTTTTGTTTTACTTTTTATGAAGGAAGTGCTTTATTAATTTGAAAAAAGTATGGGACATTGGCACTATTAGAAGTAAGAACTGATATTTTAATATATTTATAAAGATTTTATATTTTCATTTTACTACTAAGAGAACTGATACTCCCATCACTATAAAAATAATACATTAGATAACATCTTTTGTAGGAGAAAATTTTTTCCCAAATATAGAAATTGGACTGAATCAATTTTTTTTTGTTTGTTTTCTTTTAAAAACATTTTATTATTGTTCAATTACAGTTGTCTCCATTTTTCCTCCTGGTTTTGACAATGACTAATTTTGTTTTGTAATTTTAGATATTACGTATGTAGTAATACCTTTCTCATTCCTTTTCATCTCTATGACTGTAAGGTCCCCGTTACACAGAGGTAGTTTATTTGCTAGTCAACAATTATTTATTACTGTGCTTCCCACAGTGCTAGGAGTGTAATGGTGACACCCACAGGACATTCATTCTGTGTTTTTGCAGCCTCCATTGCCTCAGTCAAGCTGTCTTCACCTTGGCATTAGTGGCATTTTTGGCTGAGTAATTCCCTGTTGAGGGGTCTGTTTCCTCCACTGGGTTGGCGAGCCACAAGCCTGGCCTCTGCTCACTAGGTTACAGAAGCATCTTCCCTCCCTGCCCTCCCTGTGGTGTGAGCATCAGAGATGTCTGCTGACAGCAGCACTCTTAAAGACATGGTCCTAGCAGAAATCACAGGGTCCTCCCCCAATCCTGAAGCAGGTGTTGTGCTGCACAAGGTTAGTAACGGACTCTTTCAAAAACAGGTTAGGGACTGAACTGTGTGCTCAGTTTTTGAGAGGTGAATTTGTAAGCTTGTTTGGGAGATGAACTTGTAAATTCAAACTTTGAAGTTGAAAAAAGAAAACCCCGAATCTTAATTCTGAATGCATCAGGTTATTAAAAAAATTTTTGGGAAACCAGCTATTTGACCACCAATTGGCTTCACATTCAGAAAACAAAATTTTTTCTCTGGTCATGACGTTCTATATTTATAGTTTAGCCTCAAGTTTTTGTCCTTTAAGAATATTGTGTTTCAGACCATTAATGTACTGTAATTTGTGTCTGTGTATCAGTGTGTGTAAACAGATCACCTATAGCTATAAATCAAAATGTTGACATATTTACATGTGAGCCAGGAGATGTATAAACATTACTCTGGAGAAGTTGACTAAACCATGATGTGGTTGGGTTACATTCTTAACACAAGAAAATGAAAAACTCAATTTGGTTTCTACAAAGTCATATTTCTGTTACCTAGGTCAAATGGAAGTGATCTATTTTGTGAATAGTTGGTGAGCGGTTCAACTGGGAATTTTACACACTTCTGCTTATACGTTAGCAGAGCAGGCTTCTTATCATGTAAAAGCCTACATTGTAAGTGTAATTGCAGGGGCTATAATTTTGGAAATTGTTTGCAGAGAGAAATTGGTTTTGTTATTTAGGTAACATGACCTACTGTGCTCCTTTTATTTCTGAAGTATTTTAGGAGTATTCTACTTTTATTCTCAGGGAAAGTCTGATTTAGATCAACAGTCTCCCAGTGTCTCCTTACGCTCTAGGGTGTGCATTTCTAATCGTTCCCAACAGAGTCTGATGTCGCCTGTGCACTTTGAGGACCACTGCTCTGGGGCCTTCCTACCCTCAGTGCGGGCCGGCAGCGTTCTCATTACCTGAGAACTGGAATGGGGAACATCTGGCCCCACTACATTAAGTTAGAATCTGCATTTTAACAAGAACTCTGATTCGTTTGTACGTCGAATTCTGGAAGCATCCCTCTAGGTTGCTCTTCCTAGTTTATTTCCTTCCAAATAGTATATTTCACATTGAGAGCTTGACATCTTAGTATGTTCTCTCAGCTCCAGACACTTCTTTGTTCAACTGTGACTGCTACCTGCCTCCATGGACTTGCGCTACTACTACCTCTGAGGTCTGACAGTAGAAGTACGTCTGGGCAGAGGAAAAAGAAGATTCTTGGATTTTTAAAAGTGAAGTTCCAAAATATAATATGGTATTTAGCCAGTTAACTGTCTCAGCTATATATATTTATCTGCTTGGCTTTTCCTAGAATGTGTTCAAAGTGTTTTTTTAGGCGCTTCCACCACATAGCATTTATTGGTATTTACTTTGCGGCAATCATTGTTTAAAGCATTTCATGTGTATTTTTACTTGCTTTTCCAAGGACACAGTGATGCAAGCAGTGTTATTGTTTCCATGTTATGGCACATCCAAGGGTTCTAAGCAAATTCTAACTGAAGAAGGATAGAAAATACATTCTTCAAACAGCTTTCCACCTCAGGCAGTTTACCTTTTTATACTGCTTGTCTCCCTTTGATTCCTTACACAGAAATTGTTCAGATTCCCTTCTATGAAATCCTGGGGCTACATGTGTTTTGGAGCTTGGAGTACTTTATATTTTCCAAAGCTACTGCATTCCGCCATATATTATGTCACATCATCAGTGGGATTTGGGACCTCACCACATAATGAGACTTGAAATGCGTAAATGTTTACATTTAGTGCAGGAGTAATAACTATAAAGTGTCTAGCCAGTTCAAATTCAGGACTGATTTTGCCACCAAATTTATATATTGCAACACTTTAAAAAATGTATTTTAAGAACTCTTTGGATTTCAGCATCGCCCATGACTTGGTGTGAAGCTCTTTTAGGTTGTGAATCATCGAAGGTGGGAAGAATGTCTAGTCTTTTTTTCTCTTTTCTGCCCTCTAACACTGAGCTGAATTGAATTGAGTAACCTGTTAAAGGGTGCCGCTACACTTTTTCCCCCCTTGCATATTGGGGACAGATGCATATTGGGATCTAGTGAATCTATCCCAATATCATGTATCTTTTTAATTTTCTTTTTTTTAAAGAAAGATGATATAAATATCCGATTATGCATTTTTGTCAAGGTGTAAAACCAGGACTTGGAGCATATGGCAGGGACTTTATAGGTGGTATCTCATTTATTCTTTACAAAAATGAGGTGCTGTAGATGTTGTTGCTCCCATTTGCAGTTGGGAGCAGTGAGACTTAGAGGGACTAGGTACTTTCCTCCGGGTCACACAGTAAGAGCAAGACCTACAACTTAAACCTGGGTCTCCCTTTTCTTGAGTCTGACTCTACTCTGGGACTTGGCCACTTTGCACCTCTGAGTCATGGAGCCACTCATGCTGACCACTAAAGTGGTCACTGGATTTAATATCTCTCCTTGATAGGTACAGTGAATGGCTTATACAGTTCAGCCTGCCCAACTCTGATTCTGTTTGGTTAAAACTGTTATCTTCAGTTGGCCTGATGAAGAATAATCACACCGTCGAGACTCAAGATGTTTTCTGCCTGTATTGTGCTTAGCACATAGCAGTCTCCCAGAAAGTATGAGAAAAAGCGGTAACAGTGAAATGGCTGATCTAGATACCAACACAGAAAGAGGAAAGGTTAAAATTCAAAATTAGAATAATACTTTTAAAATGATTGGTTAGATACTGTTTAGTTTATTTTTTCTTTTTGTGCTAATCTTGGTAGTTTAGCGTTTATTACCCAGACATAACAGTTTTTCTACTCTAGGATGGAATTCTTTTTTTTTTTTCATGCTGTGATATGAATGCTTAGTATTCTCTAAGTTGTTCTCCCTGGGCTGTTTTTACTTGAATACCAGTTGTTGCTGGTTAAAAAATATTATTCAATGTAACTATTTTCTTGTTTAGTTTTTTTCAGACTTATATAAAACATTTATTTGATAAATGTCATGACTTGAAAAAGCACTTAGTAATCTAAAACTTGCTTGTCACTACAATAGCATGTATATTTCGGTTCATCCTGATTTATGTTCAAGTCTGTACTTTCAGCTTACTATGGAATTTTGATGCAGCTAATTTGAGATAAGCTTTTGAATAAGATCCTCAAATGGTGATTTATAACAGGACTCAAAATCTGACTTTTATTTTATGTCGTTAGATAAGTTTTGTTTTTGCTTTTTTACTTACCTAGGTTTTTATTTACAGTAAACAATTCAATAATAGGAACCATCTATAGAGTAGCACTCCCTTATTTCTCTTTCACATGTTGTCCGCATTGAAAAATGTACAGTTAATAACAAATTTACTGTTAACAAAGCATTCTTAATATTTTTTTGAGGCAGAGGGTTGGATTTGGTCGTTTTTCTGTAATGTTTATCCCTTTTAGGCTTTGACTATGAGTGAAATTTTAAACATAAACTTTTCTAGGGAGTAGTGTGATTAATTGGCACAAGACACTGGCTGACTGATAAGTGTATAAACAGCCACTTAACAAAGAGGTATTGTGCTTTTGACGTACAAGCTGGCTGAGCCCACCCAAGCCTGCTCTGGATGCTCAAACACACCCAGACTATTAAAGTGATAACAGATGCCAGCAGTAACACACTTTATCTAGACTCACACATGCCAAACAGTCCCAATCCACATTTGATTTAATATGCTGACCAGATCCTGGCAAAATGATCAATATTCTGAAATCTTCTAAGAAGAAAAGTCTCTATTGAACTTCTAAATAGATGATTGTATTTATTTTCTACCATCATTCCTCCTCAGATCTTTTGATATATTTAATTTTGTTAAGAGTATTTTTGAACTTACTATATTTTATTCTTTCCTGGTTATGATTGTACAAACCTGAGTAAACGTGTGATACAACAAAGCCTCATGGTGCCTCTTTTCATATAGTGGTTTATATAAAAATGGAAAAATGAAATAGTTAAAACTCAAAATTATTTTGTTTTTAATTGCCTTTACTTAATATTAGTTAAAATGGTTAATATTAATATTCATGTAAAAATTCATGTTTTTCCCAGTCTTCATGCATGTTTTTTTATTTAACAAAGCACTTTATTTTAATGGAAATTAATTGAATTTGATTTCTTAGTCATATCACATCTCCTGTTGGTTCAGAAATTTAGACTATATTCCAAAAATACATTTTTATTTTCAACCTCAGTGATAGAGGTGATTTCTTTTAATGTTAAGTATTTATAAAGTCAAGCTATAAATCCTCAAATGCCTGCTTTATATATATGAATACTATATATATACCATATATATGCTTTTAATCTTTTTTTTTTTTTTTTTTTAGAAAGGGGAAGGGAAAGAGAGAAACATCATGTGTGGTTGCCTTTTGTGCACCCCCTACTGGGGACCTGACCTGCAACCCAGGCATGTGTCTTGACTGGGAATCGAACAGGTGACCCTGTAATTTGCAGGCCAGCATTAAATCCACTGAGCCACACCAGCCAGGGCCTGTTTTTTTATATTTTATACAGTTAAAATTACTGTACCAGTAGGGAAGCAATTACATCCTTTTGTGCTTCTATTGTGCGTTGAAAGTAGCTGAATGTACTTTTAAATGGGCTCTGTCTTGAAGAATATAAAATAAAATCACATTTGAGTCACATTTGAATATAAAATAAAATTACATTTGGATAAAAATCACATTTGATTCTGTGTTATGGGAAAAGATGACTCACTATGTTGCAGTGCATGTTTCATACATATGAAGAAACTAATGCCTTAATTGCTTAGTGATCCATTAATATTTTCACTTAAAATCATGGCATTTTTTAAAAGTTTTTTAAAAGTTTTTTTAAATCAAAATATTAAAGTTTTAAATGAAATTGAAAAAGTGAAATACTTTAAATCAAGTTTTCTGCATCTGTAACTGGATGGTATTTTGCATCTGTGGGAGTCTTCATCAGATTGTTATTGTTAAATACTCAATGATGGCACCATTTATGTTATTAACTATGCTTTTTGGACAATGCAAAGTGACAGCTAAGATTTACATGGAAACTGTGATTTTTGATGTCTGGTTTTTGACTGTGATGCTTCATTTCCCAAATTTTCACATTAATACCATAAGTTCTTTGTACATAATAATATAGTTTTTGTTCTTCACTCTCTTGAAAATAATAGTTCTATGACTCTATCCTACGCTAATCTGTAAAAACATTTGCGTCAAGCTTTAATTAATAAGAATAGGAAGATTACAGTATGATTTAACAGCAGTTTGGTTTCCTTGCAATATTATTGTTGAAAAACTCAATTGGAAAGTTAAATATTTGGGTCCAGATTAGAGAAAGTGGAGTTCACTTTTTGGTTTAATTTTATAATTTTTTAGATTTGGCATTAGTAGGATGCTAACTCAAACAGAGTCAAGTAAATTTGCCATGATGAAAAGCTTCTAAGGCCACAGTACAATACTAAGCAGCTAGCTAAATAAGACCTGATAACAGTTAAAAGCCAGCCAGTTATATTTTACTCTGATGTAGGTAGGAAAAAAAAAACCACCAACAAAAAAATCCAAACATGACATTTTTGCTCAAAGCAATTATACATTTTGTAAATGTACTGATGAGTCACTAGCATTTCCTTTAAATTTATTTCTCTTTTAATTGAGAGAGAATATATACTTTGAAAAGAAAAAAGAGTACTTCATCATTTACTTGGAAAATGGCAATATACGTACATGTAAAAACATGTGCAGGAAACAAGATGTCACAGGTCTGTTCTTTACTTTTATTTGTGAGGTAGGAAACTTCATCCTGTATTTAGTGACTCATTTACAAATGTGGTTAAGATCTGATATAAAACATCTTTTTTGAAAAATCTGCCTACATACCATTGCCCTCCAGTTGAAACATGTATAGTCAGCAATAGAGCTAACTTCTTAGAAGACCGCTTTGACCCTTTAGTGTGGAGTGTATGGTTATCCTGTGAGTTTCTGTTTGCCACCCCGTTGTCCACTTGTCCTATAGCAATGGCTTGTTGGCTGCTTTTCCTTAATTGCCTGCCATCCCCCTTGCTCTCCTACTAGCTTCCTCTATCAATGTCTTTAGAGAACCTTAGGCATCTTTCCACAGGTGAGGCTGAGTCCAGGACCTCAAAGCTCAACAGTGGAGATTCTTTTATTTTTTAATTATTTTATTCTTGTTCAATTACATTTGTCTGCATTTACCTCCCACCACTCCCCACCCCCACCCCAGCCATCCCCACCTCCATCCCTTGCTTCCACCCCCTTTTGATTTTGTCACTGTATCTTTTAAAGTTGTTCCTGAAAACCCTTCCCTGCTTCCTGCTACTCTCTCCCCGCACCTCCCTCTGGTTACTATCAGATTGTTCGTAATTTCAGTGTCTCTGGTTATATTTTGCTCACTTGTTTGTTTTGTTGATTAGATTCCAGTTAAAGATGAGCTCATATGGTATTTGTCCCTTACCGCCTGGCTTATTTCACTTAGCATAATGCTCTCCAGTTCCATCCATGCTGTCGCAAAGGGTAGGAGCTCCTTCTTTCTTTCTGCTGTATAATATTCCATTGTGTAAATATACCGTAGTTTTTTGATCTGTTCATTTACTGATGGGCACTTAGGTTGCTTCCAGCACTTGGCTGTTGTAAATTGTGCTGCTATGAACATTGGGGTGCTTAGGTTTTTTTGAATTGCTGTTTCAGGGTTCTTAGGGTATAATCCTAGCAGTGGAATTGCCAGGTCAAAAGGTAGTTCTATTTTTAGTAACACTACTTTAAATTTTCCATGTGAGACAGAAAATGGAACTTTTAGATTGGCTTTTGATTCAAGGAACTCCACAGGAGAATAGAAGATAACTGTCCTTCCTTTGAATGGAGCAAGGCTTCAAACATCTTTTGCAAAGGATTATAGTTGGATTTGATATAGTTGTTTCTTATTTACCTCAGAACACTAACTTTTTGGCTTAAGAGGTCAGTATAGTGGGTCATGAGACCTTACAGAAGTCATGGTGTTGCATGTTTTCAAGAAAACTAAAGGCTGATTTCTTGATTTTTTTTTTCTCACTTGCTTGTGGAACTGACATACTATTTAAGTTTGTTTCTCCTCCATGCTATTTGAAAATTCCTTGTAAAATACAAACACCATCCTGAGCACTCATGAGTCTCTACTGATGATTAACTGATGGAGGCATATGTCTAGATGTGTTTTCTCTTTAATATGTCAGTGTATCTGCCATGCGGCAAAGAGGAAGCTGTGTAAATTAGAAATTGTACATATCACTATTTTGTGAAGTTAAATGAAAAGACCCCAAACTGCATCTGTTTGTTTAACCTTTGGATGAAGCCAGTGTAGTTTATGTGTACCAAGAGGAACTATTGAAAGATGAGTATATTACAAATTAAATTTTGGTCTCATTCATAAACTTTTATGAAGGACTTCAGTTAAAATACCATTGGAATTAAGCACTTAGGAAAACACATTGTGGAGTGCTAAAAAGTGCTGCATTAGAGAAATGGAATGCACAGGACAGATGGTGGTAGGAGAGGGTATTACCCAAATACACGGGGTATACTCCAATATCACTTGGCACACAAAGAACCAAGAAAACCTAAACTCACAGGGGAAAGAACTATCAGTACATACCCATGCTGGGGAGACATAGGTGTTGCGATTATCTGACCAATACTCCAAAGCACTGATTTAAAAAATGCTACAACAAATATGGGGGGAATAATTTTTTTCAATTACACTTTACATTCAATATTATTTAATACTAGTTTCAGGTGTATAGGATAGTGGTTATACAATCATGGGAATGCTTTTGAAGTGAAGACAGGAAATCTCAGCAAAGGCATAGAAATAGTAAAGAAGAGCCAAATAGGAATTTAGAACTGAAAATATTACAATAACCAAAATAAAAAAATATTGATGACAGAGAAAGTGCCAGTAAAGTTAATTATAGCATCAGAATTTTTTTAGTCTGAACTACAGAATGAAAAGATATTGGGGAAAAAATAAATAGTACTCAGCATATGTGGGAAAGCAACATTTAATCTCAATTCTGGAAAGAGAGGAGAAAGTACAGTGTAAGAAAAAGTATTCCCTGACTGGTGTGGCTCAGTGGATTGAGTATTGGACTACAAACCAAAGTGTTGCTTGTTCGATTCCCAGTCAGGGCACATGCCTTGGTTGTGGGCCAAGTCCCTAGTAGGGGGCACTTGAGAGGCAACCGCACATTGTTGTTTCTCTCTCTTCTTCTTTTCTCCTATGTCTAAAAATAAATAAATAAAATATTTAAAAAATATTTTAAGAAATTCTAGATTAAAAATAAAGCCTCAAATTTGGTTAAAGATATAAATCTACAGACTCAAGAAGCTCAGGTAACTCCAACATGATAACCCCAAAGAAATCCACACCAGTCACTTCATAAACTGTTGAAAAATGAAGGCAAAATAAAAATCTTGAAGGCAGTCAGAAATGATGCATTCTTTTGTAGGAGAACAATAATTTACAGAACAATAATCTACAGAATGACTGTAGATTTCTCATCAGAAACCATGAAGACAGAGAAAGTAGAACACACATTTATGTAAATTTTATTACAATATTTTGTTATAGTTCTTCTTCTTTTTTTTACTGTTGTTGCTGTTAATCTCTTACTGTGCCCAATTTATAAATGAATCTTTATCATGGGTATGTATATACAGGAAACAACATTATATATGAGGTTTGGTAGATCTGTGGTTTAAGGCATCCACTGGAGGTCTTGGAACATATACCCAGCAGATAAGGGGGTAGCTACTGCATTGTCATTGTCCATGATACTTTGGCCATTTACAAGTTCTCACGCATGGGGACAAGGTATTAACTGGGCTTATTAGCTAATGCTCACAGCTTTTAATACTAACTTGTAGACTTGAAGTCATGTTCCAGTTTGAATTTTCTCTCTGCTAAGTCATTTTGAACTATGTGACACTCGAAAGCTGTATACAAATGAAGAGTTAATTCTGTTTAAATCAGAGAGTCCATGTTAAAAATAATTTTAGGGGGAATGTATTATAATGGTTTAGTTATCAAAATATTTCATCATGTGACATAAGTTTCCTTTTAGGAAGATTTTTAAAAGCTAGAAGGTAGTGTGAGAACTAAATCTCAGAGATTAATAGTAGTCATCAAGTTGACAGGTAAGGTATGATTTAATGCTAATTCCAATATTTTTCTTATTTATCCTTAGGTGTTTTCAGGAGTGAGAACAAAGGCTAGATTCTTGCTTAGAGTTTTTATGATTCTGGGAAGTAACATGATTTTATAGATTTCCCAGTGCTTCTGTTTTATTTTAACCTCTAAAAATTTCTAAGACATGCCGTATTAATAGAACAGCAGATTAATCCTACAGCCTCCTATTTTTGTTTTGATTTCATCATTAACCTCAAGGAAGTTGTTAAAGACTTTGCTTTGAGAAACAATGAAGATTAATCGTATTATGCTTGGAAAGAGTTTTGTGCTTCATGTCAAAAAATTTTTAAATGTTATATATATTTTTTCTCTCTATATGAGTTGGGCAATACTAGAATAACTATGGAATTAAAGAGGTTCAGTTTATTTGAACCCTGTTCCAATAGCTACATTCTTTTTCCTTTTGGCCTTCCAGATGTATGGCACAAGTATAACAAGTATAGTTATTGCGGCTGTTGTCTTTTTTATTTTTGATGAAGACCCTAAGTACATTAACATTCCTATTTAAGATTTGTCAGTGTATGTTTGTGGGATTATTAACAGAAATCACATGGGACACTTCAACCTAGATGTAATAGGTAAACAAAGATCCAAATGAATGATCCTAAGTAGGAGGTATCCATTTTAGTTTCAAAGGAAATTCAGGGATGAAAACATAGGATTGTGTATTACTCAAGATAGGTATTCCAATGTTACACATAACAACCGCGTATTTGGTGAAACTTTGAAATTTGCAAAGAAGCCTTAGTGGGAAAAAACCAGTAGAGATTATTTACCCAACTTTGAAGTATTAAGACCACAAGGGACAGTTTGAAGTTAGAAATGGATTGTGTTTTGAGTAGACAAAAAGAATCTTATTTTATATTCTTGTTGAATGTATACGACCATAATGACAAAAGGATTATTCTGTGATTTATCGAGATGTACTTGCACTGGTCACTCTACATAACTGTATACATACCAGCTCATTTATTCCTCATTAAAATCTTGTAATGTAGGGTCTTTATAAACCCATGTAGTGGGAAAAGATTTTAAATCCTGTAATTTGGAGGTTTTTTTTAATATTCCCATATAATAAGAAATTAATCATATTTATTATGTGTTTTAGAGGCATTTGAAAGTTGTCTGAATTTTTACTAGGATGTGACAAAGTACAAATTTCTCTAAACATTTAATAATTTTACAGTGCATAAGTTTGGATTAACTCTGTTTTCAAGCCATTGCTTGTGTGGTAGTTACCTGCTGATCTAAAGCTTTCGGGACAGCATAGGATCTAAGACAGCATGTTACCACCATGATCTGGTGTCACTGCGAGTCCCACTTTATAGTTCACTACTAAATCCTCCCACGGCTTTCGAGGACTTGTCTCGTCTCTGGTCACACAAAGCTTATGGCCACACCGTTCCTGTCTCAGTACATTAAAAGTATTTTTTAATCTTATCCCTCTTACTTAGTTTCAAAGCCCCTGCCTCTGTAAGCAAAACCCTTTAACCTTTCAAGAGTAAGCTCCTAGGTCATTTTTATTATAAAGATTTATCTGATATTGTCAATCAGTTTATTTCTCTAACAAAATGATGCTTCACAGCAGTTACTCTCTGGACCATTCATTTACATTCAAACTTATGTCTTAATTTTATTAGAATTATGTAACTTAGAATTACAGACATTTAAAAGTTCGTAGGAAGCTTGCAGATGTGTAAACAGAGTCCTAAAGAAGAAATACAGAGGGAGGCAAAAGTAGCTTTACAGTTGTATGTGAAACACAGTTTATTCTTGTATTATTACTTTCTAATTATTGTATTCCTCATTTGTATTATGTAAACCTGCTTTTGCTCACCCCTGTATAATATTCTTGATAGGTGGGAGGTAGTTAGTAAGAAGAGTACTATTAACTGGTGATGTTATTTATTCTAAATGGTCTGTCCTCCCTGGCCTTGCTTGGAAGAATCATTAACTTCTGCCAGATCAATGTTTTTTTTTAAGGCGTGCTGTCTAAAGTTGCCCATGTAAGAAGTGGCTTTTCATTTGGGATTCCTATTGAAAGTGGCACTTTTTCCCTTTATCCATGACATAATACCATGCAATGTCTCACAGACTGGGAGTAATTTAGCCTTTGCTTAGTATTTCAGCTCTGTCTACTGTAGAGAAGGACTGCATAGCTTTGGGGAGAGTGCATCCTGGGTCCCCCGAAGTGGATATCACCATGTCATATAGCTTATGTCTTTAAACCATGTGAAGGAAGTCTTCCATGTTTGAAGAAAATCCATTTAGCATGTTCACTTGTTGTGGGAATAGTTAAGTGGATAGGAACGTAATTGTATTAAATTGATTGAATATAGAGGAAAGCCAAGGGAAATGCTATACTTAATCAGGACACCAGGTGGCACAGTGAGCTGCACACAGAGACGGAGCCAAAGGAGAGGATCTGCCAGGGAGCTGGTTTTATCAGATTCTGTAAGACTCCTTATAAATCTGGAAAGCTTGAGTTGGTGAGCCAAATGGCTCTCATCTCCAGTTACTCCCTGTCAAATGCATCTTATGGTCTCTTGTTTCCATTGCTTGTACATGTAGTTAGCTACCCACAAGGTGTAAAATAGATGGATTTATTGACTTGGGGGTTAAGAGAGTCAAGGATATCTCAGTGTGTAGTCCAAGTCAGTCCACTTGGCCCGAAGCTGAAACCTTCCTGTTCTTGTTCAATAGCTATGAACAGTGGGTAAGCATGAGTTTGTGTGTACTAGGGCTTTTTTCCTTATTGTGTTTGGAACTTACTTCTTTTTAAATTTCTTTTATCTCAGAAAGAATTTCACAACATGTTTGCATAGTTATGGATACCATAGAAGATGAAGAACATGTAAGTCACCATCTTGAAGAAATGCTAAAAGATGAATTAAATGTAAGTATTCAAATATCGAGTTTAATGGTATTGAAGAGGTGAACATATGTTCTTTGTTCTTCCCCTTATTTGGTGAACTGATCAACTTCCTAATCAAACTCACATCTAATATCAGGCCTGAGGAAATGGAAGAAGTGGCAATGTGTGAGGAGGTCGATAGGAATTATTTGCAAATTTTACCAGTAAGAACTTGCATTGTTGATTTTTATGACAACAGTGTGTTTGAAATGTTTTGTTTACCAAATGGATTTTATTAAGTTTTAATTTCCCTATTTTCACAAAACTGTATCACCACCAATCAGAGCTTATGATAAACATGCGACGACTTTTTAACAATACACGTGATAAAATTGTAGTTAAAAGCAGAGACCAAAAGTTCATTTTATTTAGCTAATTTTATCATAATGGCATCATTGGAAAGAGGACAGGCTCCCTTGTCAGACTGTCGGTGCCCAGATGTCAGCTTCATGGCCTAATTTCCTCATCTTAAATTGAAAATGTTAATAACATCTACATGGTAAATTGGTTGGAATTGCTGAATAAAATAAATATATTTAAACTGCTCAGAAATGTCTCTGGCTTGCATTGAGTTTTCAATGAATGAGAACTGTGATAATTCAACTTCCGAGGATGAGTTGAGGCTGAGGTATGACAATGCTGAGTGGTAGGTAGTGCTAGTTCCCAAACCTCAGTCCTGCATTAGATACATGAACTGTTAGAAATGTAGATTCCTGGAATATGTAACTTCAATGAGCCGTAGTCTGGGATTAGTTCTGGAATCTAAGTTTTTAAGAAGTTCCCTCAGGTGATTTGATGGCAGGCAATCCAAATTCCACCCAAATTCGTAGCATTTAGAGCAGCAACCCAAGGCTGAAAAGAAGATAATGGCCATCTTAGCTGTCTCTTAGGCATAAGGGCTATGTTGCAATCTCCTGTGTTGCTTTTATCCCGTGGCTTTCTGGGCATTTCCCCTCCGTTGTTGGGCTTTTAGGCCTATTCTCCACTTTCTGTGTCATGTCTACCTGCTAAGAATCTGTGACTAAGTTCTGTGCCCCTATTTCACTGCGTACCTTGCAGAATGCTTAACTGTCGGTAACTTGCCACTGCCTGGCCCACTGAAGCACCCTTTTGTCTCAAAAATGGTCCTTTACTCTTGAATAATCTCATTCATCCTTTGTCCAATCAGTACCCAAACCGGTAAGATGGGGCCCTGAAAGTATATTATTGGCACTCCAGCTATCAACCAACTCAAAATTTAGAGAGCTGTGTTTTTCTATAATTTAAGCACCTAGCTGGTGGATTTGTGTGACTAATTCCTTGACTGGTCTTTCTAGTATTAGACCGTGCAAGGAGCCCTTTGGTTACAGTTATTATAATACCCACTTTTTTTTTTTTACTGCTTCTCCTGTATGTGTTTAATGACAAAATGACATGGGACTTACAGATGCACACGGGCCTTCTCTGATCCGTTCGTCACTCTGGCCTCTCAGGTCCTTATCCTTCTCATTCCAGCGACCTTTATTTTCAGTGCACTTCATCTGTTCCCCATTGGGTCTAGCCTGGATTTTGTCGTCATCTTCATTGTATTGAAAAATAAATACTAAGTCTATTTGCAACTTCTGACCATCATATTTTGTCATATCTTTTACTAAATTACTCTTATTTCTCATATTTTCAAATTTATAGGAAACCCCAGACTCCTCATCTTTTTTCTTTCTTTCAGCTACCTTTTGTTTATCCTGTTTCTTAACTAGCTTAGATTCCATGATCCATCGGAATCTTCAGTGGATCATGGGTTTTATTTCATTTTTTTTAAAACTCACCCAACAACATTTTTCATTGCTTTTAAAGAGAGAGGAAGGGAGAAAGAGCAACATCAATGTGAGAGAGAAGCTTCGATCACTTGCCTCCTGCAGGCACCCAGACCAGGGACTGGTTGTGCCCGGACTGGGGATTGAACCCACAACCTTTTGGTTATGGGATGATGCCCCAACCAACTGAACCATACCGACCAGGGTGGATCTTGGATCTTTTACGGGTATCTTCAATTTTCTTGTTTTTAGAATGTACCCATGTGGTAACTTCCCATCCATGTATTAGTCAGAACTTTTCAGTTCTCTAAGCTTCCACTTAATCTTGATACTGTTGGGGAAAATCATGCAACAATGCAGATTGTTGTTCTTTAGTAAGCATTGACCGTTTTAAAGCCACCATGATTCCAGAGTTGGCTGCCCATTCTCCTCTGTGAATATTTTAAACCTCTTTGAATGCTAACCCAGAGATTGTTAACCTCAGCACTCTTGGCATCAGGGTTAGATGGTTCTCTGTTGTGAGGCCCTGTCCTGTGCTTAGTACATTGTTTCAGAGCACCCATGCTCTGCCCACTGGGTACCAGTATCACCCCCACCCCTTAGCTGTAGCAACCAAAAATGTTTCCAGATGTTGCTAAGTGTTGCCTGGGTAGGGGCAAAATAACCCTGCAGTTCGGAACCACTGGTATAACCCTTCCATCTTGACTTCATTCCGAGATGCCGCTTGCCCTCTACTTCAGAGCAGAAGTACACCCTTCCCTGTGGGGACGTCCCTGTCTTCCCAGTGCCAGATCTCTAAAGAATCTTGTATCTGTTGCCATCCTCTTAGGTAGACTGTTTTCTTTCCTGAGCTCTGGCTCCCCTCCCTCCTCTGCCTCACTCTTATCAACATTACCACATATTCCAGTTCCTCCCATTAATTAAAGCAAAGCAAACACACAAATCATTTTCTCTTAACCCAAGGTTACCCTGCAGCCAAACTTCTTTAGAATTACTTTCCTTCTCCTTCTCCCATCTTTTGTGATCTGACTTCTGCCTTAACCTTTTGTAGGAACCGCTCTCGGGGAGGTCCTTAGTGGCTTCCCTATGCACGATTCACGAGATATTTATCCATCTTTACCCTGATTTATGGCAGGACTTGACTCTCTTGTCTAATACTTCTAGAAAAAAATCTCATTCTGTGGATTTTGTAACATCTTATTTTTCTGATCCTTCTTTTGTGTTTTTTGGCTTTCTTTTCTCAGTTTCTTTTACAGGATTCTGTTCCTAATTTTTAGGTTTCTTTACGTAGTTGAGTGAACATTTTTTTCCCCCTGGAAAACCATGCCGATGGCTTCACATATTCTCTATTTGCTAGAGAAAAAACAATTACATTTATTATGGTTTACTTTCTCCCTCCCTCTTGATGACTACGTTGATATTAATATTGTTATAAAATACTATGTCTTCCCTGGCTGGTGTGGCTCAGTGGATTGAGCAGTGGCCTGGGAAACAAAGGGTCCCTGGTTCAATTCCCAGTCAGGGCATGTGCCTGGGTTGCAGGTCAGGTCCCCAGTAGGAGGCACTCCAGAGGCAACTGCACATTGATGTTTCTCTCCCTCCCTTACCCTCTCTAAAAATAAATAAATAAAATCTTTAAAAATAGTTTTTTCTTTTATTTATTAACCTTAATATTTTGGCTATTGTCTAATAGTTCTCTATTCTGGGCAATGTTGATGTTAGTTTCTTCTTTTTTCTACCTTCCCTCTTTCAGTATCTAATTTGAATCGATATTTTTAAACTCAGTTAATAAATGTTAAGGCAATACTCCCCCATTCATATGTAATTATATACAGAAGTCTCTCTCAAAACCATGATCTATTCTTCGCTCCATAAGAAAATATATAGTAATGCTCACGATGAAGCCTTATGTTGATATCTTGCAAATCCTTTTGGTTCTCTGAAACTAATCTTCCGAAAGAGCTCCCTGAAAGCTTTCCTGGGTGCAGTATTCCTGAGTTCTTGCATATGAATACCATTTTTGTGTGGCCGAAAACCTACATTTTTAATTTTGGTTTAATAAAAAAATCCTTGCTTCAAAAAATTCTCCATGAGCATCTTAAATATACATCTCCATTGCCTTTATTATAATGCATTTTTATGAAGTGTGATAAAAATCTGATTTTCTTTGTCTGATAAATGACTTGGTCTCTTTGTCTCAATGGCCAAGGAATTTTATTTTAAATTTACAGTCCAGTATTTTTACTAGAATATACACGTTCTTGGCCATTGTAGGTTGATATTCTTATTTGCACAGCATGCTTTTTAAATTGTATAATTTCACATATTTTATGTCATTAAACTTTTGATGGCATGACTATTTCTAATATTTCCTTTTCCATTGCTTTAGTTTTCATTTTCAAAGATTCCTGTTACATGAAGGTTATATGCTCTTTGACTGTCTTTATAGCTATTATTTTATCTTGAATTTTTTAAATGTCTTTGATTTTCAACTTTTCAATCTTATGTTTTTCTTTAGGCAAAAACCAATTATCCATTGTTTTTATTTAATTTTGTATCCTTCCTAATTGACCCTTTATTTCTGAAACATTATTTATTCAATTCTCCTGTTTTAATCAATTTCTGATTTATTCCACTTCTTACTTTCATAGTTCTATAGTTTTCTTAGATTCTTTCATCTTATTATTAAATGTTGGGTTGCCATTTTCATTTATTATGTGAACACATCTTTCTGATTTGCATGTATTGCCTGTAGGGACATTATTTTGCCCTTTACTCTTTTATTTTTAGTATTATTTATGTTTTTATCCTCACCTAAGGATATAATCATTGATATTGAGAGAGGGAGGGAGAGAGAGAGAGAGAGAGAGAGAGAGAGAGAGAAAGAGAACCATCAACTGGTTTTCTTCCATATGGCCCCCGACCCGGGACCGAACTCGCAACCGAGATGTGTGCCCCGACCAGGGATCAAAGCTGCAACCAGGAGTGTGCCTGATTAGAGATCGAACTGGCAACCTTTTGATGTAGGGGACCATGTTCCAGCCAACTTAGCCACCTGGCCAAGGCTATTTTATTTTTTTCATATTAAATATATTTGAGATTTCTTTAGATCCTCTCCTGGTTCTTCTTTTTTAAGTAAGAGGGTTTTATCAATTTTTAGGAGGAAGGGGCTCATAATAATTTTTCTGTCTTACTAGCATAATGCTGCTTACTCAGTTGTTTTCAGGAAAAGGTGGAAGAGAGGGCCATGCTCATTCTGAGCTTCCCCCTCCACTGCCCTTCTCCTTTACCTGCATCATCTTCATTCTTGGTGCACCCCGCTTTGTCAATCTGTTCTTCGTAGGCTGCTGTGTGATATGAAGGTGCCTCACTTTATTAGATTTGAGTGCTCATTGGGCCCAGACCCCTAGATGTCCCAGTAGAGTGGGAACCTTTATGATGTGGTTCCTTTGTTTTCAACTCTGAATTGAAGCCTCCAAACACCTTTCCTTGATTCTTCCATTTTCAGAATAGCTCACTAAGCTGTTCAGAGAGTAGTTGATGATTTGTGGGTTTTTTTTCTTTTTTGGCTTCTCTCCTCCCCCTCCTTTCTCATGTACAGTTTCTTAAACTGTGTGGACCTTTTTAATTCCTGGCAGTTTATTCTTACCAAATGTTGGTTTGGTGGGAGATGTTATCTATACATTTTTTAAGTCCTTCTTGCACTATTTTTATGGAGGAATCTGCAAAGATTTTAAAACTAAAAACTGTATTTCCAAAGTCTTCCCCTTTATTCTATATGTATGCTGTGCTTAGCGTTTCTAATTTTTAAGCACTTAAATTTCTCTGTTTGTTAATTTCAAGTATCTAATTTATCTTATGGCCACAGGTAACAACTTTGGAGTTTTTAAAAATTAGGCTTGACTTGAACTCAGGGATTTTATTTGTATAATAAACAAAGCCAAGAAGTATGCAAATGTTTAAAAGAAAGAAATACTACTGTTTCTCAAGTACCTCTTAATTGTAATGCCAGCCTTTGAGGAGGTAGATTAGATTTTTTAAACTAGGAGATAATGTAAAAATGAATTCTGTGTGTCCTCTTAGCTTAATCAGCCAATCTTGGTTGACTTTGGAAGGAAATATTCATTTCTTCTAAATCTGTCCTGTCTTCTAGATTTGCCTAAAAAATTTTAAACTGTATGGACTTATCAGAATGTTTTCTCTCACTCAAGAGCTCTGACAATTATGGAATACCTTCTATGTGCCAGACACAGTGCTACGCACCTTAATCCTGTAGAATAACTTATGACTTCTCCCCTCATTTTACAAAAAGAAAAGGGGAATTCTTGTGGTTTAATGATTTTCCTAAGATCACATAACTAATGAGTGTAGGTGCTAGTTGATTCATTATAATTTATGCTACTTAATGTTCTACTATGCAAAGGTGGAATAAAAGAAATAAAACATATTTTTTTCCCTTGATCTTATTATACCTAAGGCCAGAAAGAGGTCCCCTTGGGATAGAAAAGATCTAGTTTTATACAATTTTTCTCTCCCCTTTAAGGACAACTTTATCTTCTGGCATTTTCAGCCCATAACTTACAAACACCTAATGCTGTGCATTTGAACATTTTTACCTCCCAGAGCTTTTGTCTCACTTTGAAAAGAAATATAAAAAGGATGAAGTCACCTCTATTGAAATCCAGGCACCTGTAGGGGAGATCAGTGTGGGTGTGGAGCTGCTCAGCACACAATGGGAGGATTGTTTCACTGGCATGAAAAGAAAAAATGTTTCCCATTGAAACTAAAGGAAGAGTATGCTTTGCTTGATTTTGAGGTATACCTTAGGGGTGAACTGACTGCCTGAACCCTAATGTAATGATACACAACAGATAAATGGAAGAGGTTGTTTAAAAAGTAAAATAAGGAACTAACTGGGTCTGGTACAGCCCTCCACACTTCATCTACATGCACATTTCTGAAATTTTGTACTCGTACTTGAGTTTCAAGGCATTATTATCAGGCTTGTTATATTCATTCTTTGAACTCTTAGGGAGTTTGAAGTATTTCTCAGAAGCTTCCTACTTTGCAGACAGAGGTCTCCTGAGATACATCACCAAGAGACTGCTTCACTTTTTCCTAACACTTGGCAAATTTTGAAGAATAATTTATACTATATACTGTGCTGAAAGTAGTAAGGAATTCTTAAGTAGGAAGATGGGATCAGTTTTTTTTTTTTTTTTTTTAGTTTCTTAATTCACTAATTGATTTCTCAAATAATAAATGCTTACCAATATGTAGTCATTGGATACTGGGAGTTGAACTAAGCAAGTATGGCTCTCTGTCCTCAGGGAACATGCTGTTTGTTAAGTTGGGATAGAACAGTAAAACGCAAAAATGTGTTTAATTACATATGGTGGTAACTATTCTGAGGAAAAAAAGTAAACTGTGCTGGTGCCAGAAAGACCTGGAAATGATTTAAATTGGGAGTGGAGGGTAGTGAGATAGAATCTTTTGGTAGGTGCATCATTTAGTTAAGTCTAAAAGGGTAATCAGGAATTAGCTACTGAAAGAGAAATGCAGAGCGAAGAGTGTGTGAAAGGCACATAAAGACCTTCATCTGTGGTGGCTTAAATAAGACTTCCATGATTGGAATAACCCGCTCAGAACGACAGAGAGGGACGGGAGACTAGGAGAGAGATGGGCTCAGGCCTCGATGTAGCCTTGCAGTCTGTACTGAGCTTACTAAGGCTACCACCACCATTGTGAATACCACCACTCTGCTTATATTTGGTGCTAAGAGCAACATGAAGTGATAAAAAAACTTTAGCTGAAAATGATATGATCCAATTTACTTCTATGAAAAGATTATGTTGGCTGCTGCTCCTTAAAAGTAAAATTGTATAGAAAACCTGTAGTATTTAAATGCTTTCAGATGTCATATTACTCCGAAAAACACGTTACTTCAACCCCATTTTTGTTCCTGTAACAAAATAAATGAACGCTGACTTATATTTTGGAAAACAGGGACTATAGGCTCTTTTCATGTATTTTGCTTATCCACTCCTTCCTGTTTCCTGGAGCACATAATTTAATTATTGTTTTGTGTAACCACAAATGACAAGCAGGATATGCCTGAAAACCATTTGTTTTCCTGGGTGTAAGGCATGCCTTGGTTTTGTTGAGGTTGTCTGTGGTACCTAGTTTATTTTTCCTAATGCCCTCAAGATTGTGTCCAGGGTACGGATCTCTGCCTTTTCTTATGGACCTAACTGAATTCGGCGTATGACATATTTATCAAACAAAACATCAAAAATAGCAAATGAAAAAAGGCAGAAATAAAAGAAACAGAACAAATTAAGCCACTGCAGCATCGTAAGACTCATTCAAAATAGGGTTATTGTATGCTTATTTTTACACATATTATAACATAATAGTTTAGAGATACAAATTTTTTTTATTTTTTGAAGCAGAACACTGCAAAGCAGTGTAATAACAGTAAAATAACACTGTAAACACTCCCATTGGGCCTTTGACTTTGAACAACTCCAACAACATTAACTCAGCCAGAGTACGTGGTTTTGGTGTGTGCACAAGACTGCAGAAACTAGCTGAAGACCATCCAATTAACTCCCTTTGGTTTATTTGGGATGTCAGCCAGGTTTCCTGATCAGTTTTCCAGAGGTGAAAAGAAGGTTCAAAATTCTTGGACCACCTAGTTGCTCGGGATGGTATCAATTATGTTCATGCTGTATTTAATAAAATTAAGAGTTTATAATTCTAATAATGTTGTCATGATTTTACAATGTGATTATTAATGAGGGAGTAAGGAAAATTCTCCTTAAATGGCACTTCCTCTATTTTTTCTTTATATACCTAACATATCTTCACCTTTTATATCTGTCTATATCTTTGAGAAATGACCTATTGAAATATCACTCTTCTTAAAGGAACCAGATGGTTAATTTGGGAAAACGATATTATACATCTTTGTCCACTTAGGAATGAGGTCAGCTGTTATGCTGAGTTAAAAATAAACAAATAAACCAAAAGAATAGCTGACATCTAGCTTTGGACATGTATTTGTAAAAATCAGGTCTTCTAAATCAGGAAATTGATTTTATACACATGGTAAGTGTAGAAGGAAAATCCTTATTAAAAACCTGAAAAAAATTGCTTTTTGGAATGTAGGTTATAGTTTTTAACCTTCAACAGTTGATTTTGATGAATATGCATATACTAATTTTCTTATGCTATTTTAATTGAGGTATATAAAGTTAAAGTTTACTCACTATGATTTTATTTTATTGATTTTTTACAAATATAACAAAGTAGTTTAAAAATATTATTTTATACTTATTAATTATTTCCTCTAAAAATTGAGTGTGACAATGTACTTCATTTCCACTATTTGCACACAGTATAATTCTATACCACCCCAAACTGGATTATCCTACTGCTCTGGTGGCTTTAGCTAAATAGTGCATTGGCATTGTGCTTGATTGAATGTTGTCTCTACTTCTCAGTTTTATATTTTATTTAAGTCTTTAATATTCTTTTCATGAGGTTGTCCCCATTTTTCTGGTTCTTGGACTTCCTCAACTACTTATCCACAGTGGTGAGTTTCTGCGGATCCTGCTTTCTGTTGTTATTTTTATTGTTACTATGCATTGCATCTCTTTCACTCTCTTTTATCACTGATCCCTCGCACAGTGCTGATCCCTTGCACATACGATGGGAGCCAGTGAATAGTTGTGGTTAATGGTGATTGGATGACGAATAAGAAAGCTTCTGGAGTACCTCTCCACCTGGACATCAGCCAAATATGTTTCTGGAGATAAAGAGGTAGCCGCTGGGCATCCATCAATCATGTGAACAGTTGAGAAGCTTAGAATATAAAGTGCACCCATGAAATTCTAATTGATTTCCCAACCAGAAGAAAACTGTTTTCACAAAAGGAGGGAAGAGAGGGGGAAATAGCAGATGTTGCAGAGATTAGCTGAACTGCAGTTAGCAACAGTGATAAGTTGGTGGCCAGCGGCCTTCTGTCAGGGAAGGAGAGACAGAGAGACACTGGGGAAGAAGGGAGAGGCGCAGGGAATGTTACAGAGGGGTGAAGAGCTAGGCCCACGGACAGCACTTCAAGATTTATTTTTTAGAGTCTGTAATAAGATTCTTTATTAAGATATGAATCTAATCTGCAGTGCTATTAAGAAATATACTGCTTTAAAAAAATATCCTGAAGTATACACATGCTCACACATTTCTAAAATAAGTCACATGATTATGGTTATTTTTATTCAAAATATTATTTATTATTACCATCTAAAAATATTCTTATCTATAGGCTACATGATATATATTTAATAGGTTACTAATGTGTAACTTGTAATAGAAAGTTGTATGAAATGGAAATTTTATTTTAAACATGAATATAGCAATTATATTTCTCACTTGGGAGGAATATATATTAATAAAAAACAGTTTGCTTACTATGGAGGGTTTGAAGAATTATAGTGGTAGTATTTGGATTATGTATGTATTGGGGTGGTGTTAAATATCCCTTAAAAGTTAATCTAGTGTGGAGTTCCTTTGTGATTACATGTGGAAGAACTCTTCACTAAGTTACCCATATGTGTTTATAACTCATTTTAGTTTTGTTTATTTCCTAATTTAAAATTAGAGAAAGTGTGAAAACTAGATAGCTGATCTGTGTTTAATATATACCTCATCTAGCTGTTTATACTTGTCATATTTGTGGTATAATATCATTTAAAAATTACATTAAAACACTTGTCTGATAAAATGCAGTGTTAGTATTTCCCATGTAGAAAGAATTACTGTCCTAAAGCCTTAAAGTTGCTAGAATATTACTGCTTTTTGTGTCAGTTATTGGTTCATGAATAAGTGCTGAACACCAAAAACTAGAATTCCCCACGTCACCCTGAATTTTGAAATAGCTATGCTGTTGACACTTGATACGGTTAATTCTTTGCAGCGGAGGCTGCCCTGGGCGTGCATCATAGAATATTTAATAGCATCCCTGTCTTCTCTGCCCACTAGGTCCCAGTAGTACTTCCCAGTCCACAGTGAAACTAAAAATGTTCCCTGGCATTGCTCAGTGACCCCTAAGGACAAAGTTGCCCACAGCTACGAACTACTGCTCTAACCTGTTCCATTCCGTGCATACCCAATTTTATGATGGCTTGGGGTTAAAGTTATATAAACCATGTTTATAATTTAAAATGAATACATAGCTAACTGTAATAAACTATATTCTTTTGTAGACTTTAAATCATCTATAAAATTGATTGCAAACAATATTAATTACTAATTTTAAATTAATATTTTGATTAGAATGTAATTTACTCATACATATGGTATTAGAAAAACAGGCTCTCATTACACTACTGAATATACATCTGGGGAGTGTATTATTTAGAAAAAGTTAAAATTTTGTAAACATAAATATAGATTATGCTGTAAATTTGGCAAGAGTTTGAGGGGAAAAACAGTTGAAGCAATGCATTTTTCAATTTAGTCACTTATGTCTGCCACAGTGATAGATTTAATAAAGATACAGGTAGTCTACTGTAGAGGCTACATAAGGCAGTAGCTATGGCAGAGTCCAGGTGAAACTGGCCTTCCGATTGCTGCGTGGAAGTGCACTCCTCAGGACATGTACCTAGTGAAAACGAAGGACGAGTTTTATAGTAAGCTGGCTTCAAATTGTCTAACCTCTTGCCGCTTCAATGTGTGGTCCATGGGCCAGTCATAACAACATCAGCTGGTTGCTTGTTATAAATTCACATCCTCAGACCCCACACCACATCTCATGGTCTCAAAATTTGTATTTAATGAGATTCCTATAGGTTCTTATGCATATTGAAATTGGAGGCACACAGGTAGAATCTTAATTTCTCTTCTCAGTATGATGTAAGTTCCATGACCACAGAAACTTTGTCTGGTTTGTTGCCATCGTTTCAATACTCAATCTAGTCTCTGGCTTTAGAGCCCTCAATAAATATTTATTGGTGGAATGAATGAAACTAATCCATCAGTTGATAGGATACTCTACTCTTTGTGACTTTTTTGTTAAATTAAGAAAAAATGTGTTCATGTCACCTTGCCAATTCTCAGCTTGCAAATGTTTTATGCATTACTAAGAACCACAAAGAAGTTATATTGCTGCATATACCTTTTTAACATTTCATCCTGCCCTTTATAGAAATAAAAAACATAATATTTATAGAATATGCCTGCCAAACATGATCTATATGAGCAACCCCAGTCACTTTTCACTTATTACGATGTTGTCCATTAGCAATATTGTAGTACAGCATTCTGTGATGAAACTCAATGGAAAAAAAATTGAACAGATGCACGTGTAGTAGCTGTTTTTGATTACAGCTTTGGATGAATAATCTGCATGATAAAATGGGAACTTTGAATATTTTTGTGATAGTACTCAGGTTTGTTAGCATCAAGGCTTTTGTTTTCCATTGTGCAATCCTGTAGTTTTGCATCAGAACAATACTTGGCCTTCGAAGGAACTTTTAACGGAGAGAGAGGGCAGGAGAGAGAGGGCCGCACCAAGGGAGCAATACCACAGTGATCACTCCTGCGACCACTAGCAGCTGCTCGACGTGTATGGAATGCAGCGGTTCAGAGCACTTGACTCTTTTCCAGGATCAAATCTGAATATCCAGGAGGACTTTCTTAGGTTCATTCTTCTCTGTCCAGGATCCAGAAAAATGATCTGAGTTAAAGGAATGTATATGGAGGCAGTTAAGCTTTGCAGTACTCAGATGGCTTTCTCCAGATGAGGTGTTTCTCTTCAGCTGACTTTGGGACCTGTAGGAGCACTCTGCTCTAAGTAAAGGTCCCGTGACTTCCGGATGAGGTAGTAGTCACCTGGAGGAAACTCACACCAGTGGGCTTCAGAGGTTAAGTATGTGGACCTGAGGTTCCAATAGACCTTCATCTGAGTATTACCCCTTACTGTCTGTATGATCTCGAACAGATTATTTAAAGTTCAGTGTCTCGGCATTTTTATCTGTAATATGTTATGGTGCTAAATACTTTAAACACACAACAACATGTGCACAGATTTGCTATGTAGTTTCAGTAAGATGATTGTCAGAATCTGTGTGAAGTACTTTAATAAACAAATGGTAAAGTCCTCAATAAAAGCAAGGTATAAAATGTGAAGGGATCCTGTAGGTATGTCGATGTGTTAAAATGTCCTTTGGAGGTGGAAATTAAATGAAAGCGAATAGGATAATGATAGCGAACATTTAATATATCAGTACGTGCAAGAATGGTTATTAGCAGACAAATATGAATTGACACGACAGCATTCACACTAGACATTAGACTTTCTAGAACAAAGATTATTGATGAAAAGTCCACAGTCTCAGGAACAGAGACAGTGTCTAGTGCATTATGTGGCATTGCAAATGGATCTTCAGGGCTCAGCGTTAGACTCCAATCTTTGCGCAGTGTGGCTTTTAAGCTGCGTTACTAAGGAATCACCAGCCCTTTCTCCTGGGATTCAGCACCAGAGCAACATGGCAAAACCTTGGTTCTAGTGCTATTCTGCCTGTCCAGCGTTCAGGACTGGGAGAATATCAAGACTCTCTTTGGAATATCGAACAGGCTAGGGTCTGAGTCTTGTGGGGGCCGCTGGTACGATCTGGCAGCTCAGTGCTCATGGTTGGAGACCCACTGAACATGACAGAATAGGAACCAAGTTCATTTATTACCTCAAAACTCTGCCAAGATTCATTGCCTTAAAGCTGTGGCTGTTTTCTCTGAAGCTTTCCAGGAGGCTAACCTATAGGGATGACTCCTAGAAATATTAATCCTTAACTCTCACATATTAGTTTAATCAATCTTCCTAATAGTTTTAAAGTATTTATTTTTTACTGATGAATAAACTGAGCCACTGGCCTTAAGTAATTTATCCCCAGTCACACAGCAGGTTTTTTGCAGAGTTTGATTTACATCCAGGGAGCTTGGCTCCAGAGGTCATGCTTATAATTTCAAAAAGATGCTTTAAAGCTAATTCTAAAAAATAGAAATTAAAAATAGTACAGTAAGTGCTGAATCCTAGGGGGCCAAACCTTCCACAGAAGTTTAAAAATAACCATGAAGTACATTTTAATTGGCAACTCAAAATTTGAAAATAGTGACTACTTAAAGGAGTATCTTAGGTGACAGTTTCTAAAAATAGAGAAGGAGAGGCTCTGGCCGAAGGTCCAGACGCAGCACCCACAAGCCAGAGACAACTCTGATAAAGACCGTGACTGATGAGCTGGCAGCCTAGTCTGAGCCTTCAGTTGGCAGCAGTCCTGGCTACAGAACATTCCCTTCCAAAATCTGGATTTGCAATACAGGAAGACTCCCCTTGCTCCCCCTCTACTTTATGGAGGTATACTTGACAAATAAAAATTATATA
>PVKU01007185.1:39269-91651 GCA_004027475.1 Anoura caudifer
TCTTTCTTTCTTTCTTTCTTTCTTTCTTTCTCTTGGTAGGAACACTTAAAGTCTACCTTTTTAGTAAATTTTAAGTATACAGTACTGCATTGTGTTAACTGTAGTCACTGCGTTGTTCCTTAGACCTTACGTGATGCATTCATCTTGCATGACTGAAACGGCGTACCCTTAGACCAGTGCTTCTCCATACCCCCACACCCCAGCCCGTAAGACAAAAGCGCATCTCTCTCCAGTTCCCTTGTTTATACCCACATTAGTGCCATTTGTTTGAACAGGAGGGAGGTGAAAAATTGATGGATTCACAATCAGAGATGATCCAGCCAACATATTCTGTCTGTAAAAAGTGAAACACATTTTTGAACTTCTGACTCATGGGACTTGGACCAAAGGCTTTCAGCCTTAGTTAAGCTTTAACTCTTCTTGAAATGGAAAATATTTTTTTGACAACCTATCTCCCTTCCTAAAATTCATGCTTTAAATAGTATTCTACATATGCAGATGTTTGCATTTAGTTACTACTAAATCTTTTCTAAATTTTTATTTGTTATGATGTAAAGAAAATATTTTATTTTATTTTTGTATACTTCTTTAATTTTACTGAACACACTGGAAGGTTGTTTTAAATTTTGTTTAAATGTTCTTTGAACCAAAATATTTACAGAACAAGGAGTTCCTCTAGCCCACAGATTGTTCCATTTGTTGTGTTTGAGTGTGGAAACATTGGGGATGACAGCATAAGACGACGCCGCAGAGCTTTTTCATAAACAACCTAATGGCATTGTCTAATGCGGTTTTTGTTTATTGAAGGTGTCAAAGACTCCTTTGCTATATTTAGGTTAAATCTAAATTTCTTTACTCAAGCATGGAAAATATTGTTTGTTTCTGGTTGGGAGGAAAGCAGTATGACCAAATAAAAGAATCGTGCTTAACTGGAAACAATCATTAAAAGAGTCTCAATTTCAAGAAGGAAAGAAATTATAACTCTGTTTTTGTGTTTTTTTTTTTTTCCCAAAAGGGGTACCAAAATGCTAATATTTAGTACCTTTTGTAAAAGTATTGTGTGTATTTCTGACTTAGTCTGTGGGTATTAGTTGGTAAATGACTTTATCTTTTCATTGGAATTTTTAATTTATCACATACTAGTTGAGCAAATACATTTTAATAATAATAACTAATATTATGGCTGGGCATTGTGCTTTCTATACCTATCCTATTTTCTCAGAGCTTATGTTATATTTATTAACTGTTAATAATTAAGTTTAAGAGATATATATATATATATATATCAATGATAGCTTTAATAAGGAAATAAGAAAATAGGATGGCCATCACAGGCTAGAGCGAGCCGTGTTTGTGACGATAGAGGAAAATGGCCTTAGAGTTTAAGAACATTTGTGTTGAAGAGTGGAGTTGGATGGTTAAGATTTGAATACAGTGTAAGTAGATTTAGAGTACTTTAATGACAAATTCACAATTGCGGGTTTAATCTAATAGGAATTACATACACATTCATGTAATATATGTGTATATGGATTAAATTGTACATTCTTAATTGGAAAAAAATGAGAGTTACAGAGTTTTATGCTTTACTAAGGAATGTGAACATGTATTTTAGATATAAACTTGTAAAATATTCTAAATGTAAGGCCAGTATTAACCACTGAAATGTGACTTCCTGTGGAGCTATTATAGCAGAGATAATATTATAGAAGATCCCTTGCTTAGTAATTGTGTTGTTTATATTGTTGTAATAGAAAAAGTAGAAAAGAATTAGAATATTGAACTATATGGGATAAAAATCGTATTAGGTAAGTTGCTGTAATAATACATGTACCATTTTTTTCCTAAATCCAGCCTGGGACCAGCACTGGTAATCATCCCTTAGTCTCTTCTTTTTATCCTAGATCAACTCTTTTTCTCTGTCGTGTGTTGTCATGGTAATTTCTTTTTGCTTTCTCTGCTTCTGGTCTTTCCAGGTTTTGGTAAACCTATTCCTTGTGACTGGAGTTAATTTAACGTGCTTCCAGAATCATCCAACAGTCCCTGTTTAACCAACCTTTTAATTTTATTCCAACATTCTCTGCAAACATTCTTTGTATAAGAAGAAAGTGGGTTTCTTGCCTGTACCAGAATATACCCTGTGCTCTTTCTACATTTTTTTTCTTATCTGAAATAATTTCCCAATATCCTTGTTTGCTAAAGATAATATTTATTTATGGGCTGGTTCAAATTCCTTTTTCTTGATGGTGTCATAAATGAAATTATTTTGTTTTAACTCACATATGGTTCTTGGCTCTATGTGCCGATAGCAATTTTGTGCTCATTTGTAACAAAGTTGGTTGTTTATGTTCATGTTTGGTCTTCCTATCTAATTTGTAAACCCTTTTTTCTCTATTTTATTTTTCTCCTAGCATCTGAAAGTCACATCTGTGTCTCTGTGTCATGCTGGTGGAGATCTTCAGCAAGTCATCTTAGAGCAGTGCTACAATTTTGTTTGTGTGAACGTAAGTTGTAAATACAAATGACTAAAGGCACTTGAGTGTCTTATAAATGTAATGCGGAAGAGACCTTTTGTTTCTTGATTATTAAATATTTGACTTTAAGATTTTGATAGATGAGTTGTGTTTTTGAATATGTACTTGGGAACTTTATTTTTCATCTTTTGAACTAGGAAAATAACATTTCCTGTAATGAGATGGTGATAATAATTCTCATGTTTATAAGCTATAAACATGCTGCTTTAAGCAGATAAGGCTACACAGGTCTGAATTAATAAATAGTACAAATTTTAGTAATTATAAACTTATGGATAGTCTTTGGAATCTATTAAAATTAAAAATTGGGCTTTGTACATATTTTGAATGATTACATAAAAGTTCTGCATGTTTTCTCCTTGAATTAACTTTTAAGTCATTTAAGAACTTCTTTTAACTCCCTTTTATCTGTCTGGTCTTTCAGGCTATGACCTCTGAATTTGAAGAAACCCAGAAATTACTGAATATACTTAAGGAGAGTAATCTTTCCATTTTGTATCCTGTTGTTGTTATTTCAGTAAGTTAATTAATGCAGATTTTTTGCTTTAAACATGTGCTTTCTTTCTGGAATTCAATTTTTTATTTAACAAAATTTTATGAAACTGAGGGTATCCATCCAAATCCCAAAGAAGAGACTCTTCTTTGTGGACTCTCAAGCTCACTCTCTTGCCGTGATTGCTATTGACTGCCTGCTCTTCTTCGGTTGAAGACAGGTTTGGAAAACAAGGTAATTCAACCCAGCCACCAGTTTCATTTCATTTTCTTCCTTAAAATCTGAACGTGTGTAGCCAGGTCGACTAGTTTGCATAATGTAAAAGAGCTCTATTTAGAGTATTATCAGGATAACATTAGAGAAGAATTCCTGAAGTTAAAAAAAAAAAATTGAGGGGAAAAATCAGATGGAAGAAAATTTACTCTTAGGTTGTCTCATCTCTGTTTTATGGACAGCCAAAGCAGAGCGAACAACACATTGAGAGAATTCCTAGGAGAAGAGCCCATAAAAATTTTGGAGAGATATTTCTGGGAAAGACTAAAAGCATCACATTTAGTATAGCATTTAATTGTGTAGCTGAGGGAAATATCAGAGAGCAAAACCAGGAAGAAAGCACATCAGAGGCCCGGCCTGCCACAGGGGCTGAGGGGCCATATTTGGTTTGTAGCGTTTTGCTGTGGGAAGGGGTTCCAATCAGGACATTCTCAAAACAAGTGCGTTACCATTGCCATGTTCCTAAAGCTCAGGCCTGTTCTATAGTATGGTAATTTAATTCTTGTTAGGTTAGGTCATTCATAGAGAATAAAGATAATTTGCAGTACAAATAGGTAATTCTAGACTAAGCAGTGCAAGTAGAAACGAATTAACGATCGAAGGAGGTTTATTTCACTGTCCTGTTGTACTTAGTTATAAGCCCCAAAGATAAATTCCACATGTGACTGATTTTAACAGCTATATAGGTGTTTTCATCGCGACTTTTTAGGAACATTATGAAATGTACCCAGTGCTGGGAGGCTCTAAGGCTCTGTAGTAGAGTGATAATTTCGGAGTCCTGTGTTAGGCTCTTTATCCCTCTGTCCACATTGCAAGTTGGTTAGAAATTTTGTTCAGTTTGTTCCCAGATATTATTCTACAGAGGCAGTACAGCGCTGTGATGAGAACAAGAGCTTACAACTCAGAATGCCTCGGTTCCTTGATCAAGTTTCTGAACTTTTATGGAGCTTGCTTTCTTCATTTTGGAAATGAGGCTAATAACCCTACCTCTTAAATCATTAAGGATTAAAATGAATGAATGCAAAGTGTAGTTGACATCACAGTGCTCAGCCCTTGCGGGGACACAATGCTAGTTTCCTTTACTAGGCTAGCTCCTTTTATTTACGGTCGGGATGGGATGGCTCAAAGTTTACTTATTAGCTTTAATCTGATTCCTGAGCTTCAGTCATGCATTTTCCAACATTCTGTTAGGTACTTCGTTTTGAGTACTTAGCTATCTTCTCACACCTGGCTTGTCAGATCTATCCCAAAAGCACAGTTTGCCTCAGTTGACTTCTCTGAGTGGCAATGCCGCTATGGCAGGTGCCCAGGTAGGAATCAGTGTCACTTTTGAATTTGCTTCCTATCTTTTTCCTCTGCCTCTCTTTGTCAAACACACACACACACACACACACACACACACACACACACACACACACGTGTTTAAACTGTTCTTCTATGTCATTTCTGCTGTTGCATCTCAGCCTCAGTCCTTTGTATCACTTCCATAAATATTTGAATTTAATTTTCTGTTGACTTTTGTTGAGTTCCATTTTATGTACCCCAGTAAATGCAAGACTGTTTGGCTACCTGGTGTTCTGTATCAAACTGAGGGAAAAGATGAACAATCCTCTAGTTAGGGAAGAGATGTCTCTCAGAACTAGTGTGAGAATACTGTAAGTCTGTATACTATAAATCAACATATTATAAGTACTGTAAAATATTCATTTTAAATTGGAGAGTTATTACTCCATAATTAATATTTGTACTCCCATTGTTTTCTTATTGTGTAAATAGATTCACTGTTCTGATATTAAGGATGTTATTAAAACTAACAGGAAAATGTCACTGGAACATAATATAGAATATGCATCCTTAGTATGAAGCAAATCACTGGGAAGGTAAAGAATGGATATTTAGTATAGCTAGATTTTATTTCAGGTTCTACATGAGTCTTGATTGTTAAAATGTCAGTTCTTTTTGACAAAAGTGAACTGGGTTGGGAACATATAACGTAGGAGGTTTTTGTTTTCTAAGGTAAACTAGTATAAGTAGAGCCTACTGTTTTAAGAACCATGTAAAGAAAGGAACAAAATTTTACATGAAGGGTAGAAAAAAATAACTGGGACTTTATCTTTGAAGAACAAAGGTACTTATTAAAATAATTTTATTTTATCTTCTATTTAAGAAAATTTGGTTATGTTTGCAAAACTGAACTTTTTTGCATAATTTTGTGGATATTATAGGATGATATATTGTGACATCTTTCAAGTGGTCATTTTTCCAAAGTATTTTGGACATATTTAGTTTTGTAATGATATCCTTTGTTACTTTGATGTTCAACATGTTCTTTTGGAGCTATATTCTTATTTTCTTTTCATATATTTTAAATTGTGTAATTTTGCCAAGTTCTCATTTGTTGATGGCATTGAGTATGATTTAAGGAATTTACAAATGTTAATTTGATCAACTTTACAACATCCTCGTTTTTGGTAGCTGTAACCTAATTTCATTGTAATTATCTTAAATTATCAAAATTTTCCAAATTTCTACAATCAACTCAAGATTGACTGATGGTAATGTTAACTACTTGGGCTGAAGTCCATGCCAGTATTCAAAAGGACCGAGACTGTCGGATGGGGTCACTTTAGAAGTGTTCTGTTATCAGCGAATCTCTGTGTGTGCATTTTGTATCATCACACGCAGTCTTTTAAGTGCAAGCCTTTGGAAGCAGATATGCAGATCACGAGCACACCTTGTACTGGGAGAATACTCCCTACCTGAAAGAAAAAATAAATAAATAAAAAACAAACACTATTTTTATTCCAGACTGGTTGGCAAAAAGGAACTTTAAAAATTTAGATCCCTTTCTATGCTTTTAACAAGAAAACCTTATAAACATTAAAAAGCAATACTTTCTTTTGTAAAGTTAAATAGGGCAGGGATTATGTTTGAGAGGTCTTTTCAGATGCTGTTTAGTCTATTGTACAAATTATCATGGAGCCAAAGTTATTATCCCGGGTTGACTGAAGTTACTGTTTTTAGCCTTCCTTTATTTGCGGTCACCAGGGGGTATATAGTTTGACCAGCACCTTTTCCAGTGGCCACTCTCAAGAGGACAATGCAGATGCTCCATTTGGAATCAACTGATACAATAGCCATCACTGTGGGACATGTTCAGTTTTCTCTTTTCTACCCCTTTTATGTGTTTTTGTTCACTGCTTTTAAATAATGATGAACAATTATTTAGAAAAGTGATACATTATATGTATTTAAATAGTATAAGGCAATTTCATCAAATTTTTGCTATGAAAATCACTCCAAAATAATGTAGTCTTTTTACCTAGGCTAAACAAAAAGTGCCCAAAGTGAATTATAGACTGAACTCTTGGTTTAGAAATTAATGATCAGAGAGCCTTTTTTTTTTTTTCATAACAATGGGCAAGAGAGTTTCAGGAGACAATACTACTGTAGCTTTTTTCTTGTCAAGATTATGTAAAACTGAAAAAGTAATACCTTCACCTGTTCTGAAAGTAAACTAGAGATTCTGATTTGCTTGGATCTGGCAAGATTTTCACAAAACATTCTTATTTAAAGCTTATTTTTTCATTGATCATAGCTGCTTCATATAATAGGCACCAAAGAAATGATTAATTTTTAAAAGCAGAAAGTAAATAGCAACAAATTAAAATAGAAGTTTAAAATTGAGAAATGAAGCAAACTCTTTAATTTTACTTAATAAAGTAGTTTATCACTTTTCCACAGCAAAATAATTTTAGGGTAAAAATTTGAACAATTACATGTGAGTTCTACTTTCTCTGGCAATTTTACTGATGCTTTATGAGCGATAAGAATCTCTTTGTGAATTCACTTCAGCAAAACAAATTATCATATGGAGTTTTAATGCTTGGAAAACATATAAATAAACCTTCAAAAGTGCCTAATTTAGTTCTCGTTACTAGGAAGTAGTTTATTGCCACAACAGATCAGAATATATGATCTTTAAAATACTTCAAAATGTTTAATATTTGAACATGTCAGCAAATAAAAAAATAGAAAACCACTCTCCATTGACACTTGATACTTTCACATCTGGGGAAACTGTCACAGAGATGTAAATTGTTTCCAGAACATTCCACAGCTCACCAATGTCAAAGCCAGGAACAGAATCAATCCAATATGCAATGTATCAAATACACTTGTTACTTTTATGCTCTCATGAATGTGTTAAATAATAAGATGGAACAAGATTAAAAATATACATATACAAAAGTATATGTATTTAATATTTCTTCCTAATACAGAACAAATGACAATTGGAAAAACATATAGATTCCCTCTTTTAAGTGCTAATGAGTTCTTACTTTAACTTCACAGGGTATTGAGTCTTTATTGAATTTAATATTTATAAAAACTCTATAATTCTGTTAAATTTCTTACCAGATCCCAGACATATATCTTTGTCAACTTTTACTTAACTATTTGTCCTGTAGCCTTCTGCCTGTTAACCCTATTAACAGTATGGCTAAGAAAATTTATTTTTAAGGCACAAGTTGTTATAAAACAAACAAAACAGAGCTGGCTATTATAATTCTCTCTGCTTCCATGTTGGGTTTACTTGTATATATATATCAAATCTCTAGTTTATCTGTGTGTATTTTCAAATGGATATTTTATGTATTTAATAGGCAATGAGTGACCTAGGGAATAGGTTCAAATACTTCTTCTACTTCATTCTCAACCATGTTGCTACTGTACCTTTAGGGATTCCTTGACTTTTCCTTCAGAAAATTATAACTTTACTTTGTGCTGAATTGTTAGCATATTTTCACATTAAAGTTTTCTCTTTTGTGGTGTACACAGCTTCAGTAGCAGATATGCAATCAATTCCACAAATTCTACAAATGTTTTTATTTGTTTTCTGCTAATATAGTTTAAGTGTCAGGTATTTCCTGCCTAAATCAATAATAAAATCTGAATAATTCTGGTTTAAAATACCTTTAGAACTTTTTTGCATTTTCAGTCTTGAAGGGATTTATTTCTAACACAAAGATGCAGAATGATGAAGTCATTCTTATAGAAGGTGTTGAATAGAAAGAATTGACTGTTATTTTAAGTTTTAGGAGATTTTTGCTTGTGGCTAAATGGTCACTGGGAGGTTTGCATTGTGGGATATAGACATTCCCTGAGGTTCATTGTGAAGCACATGTAACCAGTGATGTGTGAAGGTGTGACTCTCCAGGACACGCATTCTTAGTGTTCTCTGTTAGTGAATATGGGCTATTCATTTTCAGATAGAATTATGTTCTAATGGAGCATGCAAATAGAATGAACTCCAGAAGACTCTTCCTATGTTTTATGAATAATTATTTCTCTTGATTAAGCACCAGGTCTGGAATCACTATTTATTTTCCTACTTTAAATAGTTTACTAAGCTTAGTCAGTTAAGCAAATGTGTTTGATAATTTATTTGCCAGTGCTGTTCTACTACAATAAATCAGTGTATACAATGTAACATGAAATGCACAGGAGGCAAAATAAATGAAACTCACCTTTGTTAGGCAGCTTACAGTAATTTTGGTCCTAGAAAAAAAATTGAACAATTGTTTTGGTCATTCAGTTTTTCAAAAAATATGTCTGGGAGTTTTGTTAGACTTGTGTGTGTGCGTGTACTTGATTTTATTTTAAATAATGGACATGTTCTTTAGCTCATTTATGTTATGATATTTCTTTACCAATTAGAACCAAATATATTTTAATATCATGTAATATTTAAAAATTAAATGTTATACTTCTATTAATTAATAATAAATTAATGTAATACATATGTTAATATAATTATGCTAAGCCTGACTTTGTTTATAATATTAAAAAAGATTTTACTGCATGAAGAAAAATAAATTATATCATTGTAAAGGGGGCATTATATAGAAAGAATTGACTGTTATTTTAGTTTTAGGAGATCTTTGTCATGGTAAGGATGCTGAACCTGGAGTAGGGTTCAAGGTGCAAGTGTTGATACTAAGTTTTCAAATAATGAGTGTCTATTAACCTGACCAAGTAGCTTTATGTCTCTGAATTTAGTTCAGAATCTTTATCTGGAAACAGAGTTGGAAGCTCTCAAAGACATCTAAGTAGTTTCTCTTTCTAAAACTATTTCTTATACTACAATATGTTATAAAGATTTTACATATATATGATATATATTATAGTAGAACAATTCAGATGATTACAGTTATGCTAAATAAGAATAAGGTGCTATGGTATCTCTTTTTTGAGCCAAGTTTGAGACCTTTCTCACTTTAATCCTGATCACAAGATTCGTGAGACTTTTTTTATGGTTTGTCTTTATTTATGCCTTTCTCACGTATCTTCTTTTTATAGTCTGGTTTTTATTAGGTTATGTCTAGCTCTTCTATTTTTATATTGATTCCTCTTTTTTCTTCTGTTTAATAACAATTGCAAGATTAATCTTTCCCTTGACCCATGCCCGTCTCCCAAAGAATCTATCCTTCCATGTCTAGTCCACGCAACTGTCTTCTGGAAATGATTCCTTAATTGTTGGAGCTCACACTGATGCTTCTTATTGCCAATTCATTTAAAACTCACTTTAGGTGCTATTGAATTAGCACTTTCTGAGGAACTATAGCCTACTGTTTTGTTACCTAATTGATTGATTAATATAGACTTATGTAACATTTTTTGAACTTCTGTGTGACAGGTATTTTGACATACATGTAGCTTATTTAATAATTAATATATTTTTTAAAAAAACAGCATTGTACTTTAGAAGAATGACACATTTGTACAAGCTAATTTTCTAGATGATTTTATCTTAATAAGAAAAAATATTATTTATTTATTTTCCAGAGTAAAGATTATTAATAATATGAGCTTAATTAAATGACCAGAGTTAGCCTTGGAAGTGATTCAGTGGCTGGGAGTTCATGGGGTCCTGGTTACTGTCCCTTCTGTCCACCACCCCAAGGTGATAACTTTAAGTTGGTCTGCTTGAGAAAGAGGCAAGTTAGCTTGGAATAGAAGACCAAGAGAGATCTTGTTAATGATAGGAGAGGAAGCTGAAATTTGGAAGGCTGGACAAGGTCCAGTTCTATGAGTGTAGGTGGAATAGCATTTCTATATGGAAAGAGTAGTACCAGAGAATAGTAGGAGCTGAAAAGAGATAGTGGACCGGAAACAAAATGAACTACACATTGGGGAGAGTTGAAGTGTGGACAAGGCAGGTCTATGTCAAGGTGAGCCTTTGAAGTTTGAACTCTATAAAGCATCACTGCCCGGTAGAAACTGATATGGTGAGATTTGCATTTTACACATCCTCTGGATGCCTCACAGAGAAATGATTAAAGAGATCAAAGAGATTCCTTGATGCATTTGGTTTAGTTAGGAGGCTATCTCAGTAGTCCAAGAAATAATGGTGGCAGCTAAGACTACAGTAATTCTAGAGTAGATGGGCAGAAATAGCTGGAATCAAGATATGTTTAAGACATAGAAGCACTAAGAATAGGCACTTTAATGAGAGAGAGAAAACTTCTTATTTGATATCTCGTGAGATTGTATAAGTGATAGTAAGATGGGGACATTAGAGGATTTTTAAATTTGTTTCTGAAGGTTGAGTAAGCAGATAATTATCCCAACCTTGTTGACAGATAATATCACTTATATTCAAAAGCTCTCTATTCCTTTATGTGTGTGTTTATTATATACATAAAAGAGCTTATCCTAAAGCTTTTTTTGAAAGGCAAGTTATACTCTTCCAAGGCCTCCTTAATGTTTGAATTTTAATAGAATTTCAGGTATAGGCACAATTTAAAATATATATCTTTCATATTACAATAATTTTGCCAAGTTTTATCTAGTGTTTGCATGATCATGTTTTTTATGAAAATTTTTCTGTACTAGTGCTTCATATTCTGAAAAATATAAAATAAAAAAAATAAAAACATTTTGTCCAGGAGTCAAAACGTTAATATTCAGGAAGATGGCAAGAATAAAAACATTAGTGGATAGAAAGGTGGTAAGAATCTTACCAGGCCTAAGCTCTACTCCTTTAGCATAAAAATCAATAGCCACCTAAGAATAGATTGCTTTCACAGTGTTCTGGAAAACCTTTTTATTGAAGGCATTTTATTGAGAGCATATAAAGGTGATGGAGTCAGTGTGAAAAGCTTCTTGCTCCAAGCATGCTTTGGCCTGAATGCTGTTTGTAATAAAGTTATATGTGATACTTAATACTTTTGAAAAGTGTAGTGTGATTTAATTTGCCAGGCATGTGAGGTTTTATTTTATGCGCTTTTGAAGCTTAACTTATTCTACTTAAATGCTGGGGTTCTTGATTCACTGGTACCTGCTAAGGTGGGACGCAGCAGGAGTTGCAGAGATAATCTTGGTCTCGGCTTTGGAAAATTCTTACGTGGAAACGATAGGACTGGTTCACGCCACCTGCACGTCTCCTCTGAGCACTTTAAGTATTACACCCATTTCTAGATCTCTTGCAAGAGGAGTGAACATTTCTATTTTTTTTTAAGTTTAATATGTTTATGGAAATGACAGCGTTCTGAGTTTTTTGTTTCATCAGCAAGACTCCAACCACAATCTTGTGTTTCGTGTTCAATTTGGAGGAGCTGGAACTCCTGCTACATTTATAATTCTCGGTCCCTCAGCAATAATTGGCCTGCTGATGCAGATTTTTAGCATAATTATGTTGATGTTAGCAATCACAGGCACTTATTGAATACTTTAAATAGTGAATCATCATTCTTTTCTTTAAAATCCTGATCCCTTTAACCCTCAGAGCAGTCCTGAGGGGTGGTCATCATAATGCCATCGTGTCTGTAAGGATGCCCCATATTCATTTCACTTCACCACAGGATGTTCATTAGGGATGTAAATACTCTCCCGTTTCAAGTACTAGAAACCACATTATTAGAGGAGAGAAGGACCTTAGAATCCATTTAGGAGCGTGCTCTCGTTTTGCCAGAGATGACCCAGGCCCTTTTCTGTACCTGGATCTGAGATAACTTCTTTGTACTAGGGATTGGGGATTTTTCTTGTGAAAGGGCCAGATAGGAAATACTGTAGGCTTTATGGGCCATTGATGTTGTAACTATTCTACTCTGTTGTTATAATGCAAAAGCAGCAATAGACAATATTTTTAAAAATTGGTGTGGCTGTATTCCAATGAAACTTTATTTACAAAAAAAAACACAAACAAAACAAAACAAAACAAAAAAAACTGGGACCCATGGAACCCATGGACCATTGTTTCCTAAATTTTGGTTTAGATTTTTCATTTCTGTGTAACTGTTTGTCACAGTTCATTAGTACCATTGCTTAAAATTTCCATTAGAAAGTTCTTTAGTAGGCTTCTACTTTCTGAGTCACCAAGTCTCATGATTTGAAGTGTTGCTTATGTACCAATTCCTAAGTTCTGACAGGAATGTTCAAGGGCATGAAGTTTGAAAAATTCGAATCCATCTTCTTCCCTCCAGGAACTATCCCTTCCCAAAAGTCTCTCTCTCTCTCTCTCTCTTTTTCTATCCTGACCTCATCGTAGCCACCATAGCAAACTTTTCTAATTGCAAACTGACCAAGCCACTCTCCTTACGGAAACCTTACTGGTCCCTAGTGGAGAAAGCTCAGTCAGATCCGAAAGGCTTGGCCTGGGCTGGCTCTTGCTAACTTTTATAGCCTTCACTCATTTCTCACTGAGCACCTTCCTCTCCGGCAGCACTGAACTGATGTAGTTCCCACATGCCCCATGTTACCTAGCATATCGGTGTTTCCTCTCTTGAGTTTTTCTACCTGAAACACCATTTTCATAGTATTTGCTTGCATGCCTCTTATTATCCTTAAAATTTGAGTACGGTATTCCTTCTTGCAGTCCTTCCTTCACACCCTGTGCCCAGACTCTTTCCCCCTTTCCCCACACCGTGCGAGCAGGCATTCAGAAATGTTTATTGACTTGAACTTGCCTTGGCAGCCCTAGTCATGATGCCTCCTATCCCACCCTGTCCCTAGGCTGCCCACCTCAAGGAGATGCTTTGTGGTGACTTACAGCAATGAAGGACACTGGGTATAAGGAGCTAAATACAAATTACATCTCAAATAATAGCTACATTCTATTAAGGAGAATAATACTACTAGTTCTACCTGAGGCTTTAGGCTGTTATTTACTATGTATAAATTTAGATTTATGAATTTTACTGTCTTGATTTATGCTGTCCTTCTTACTTTTTGGTAGTTTAATTTTTTTCCATTTTGCCTTTTCAAAAAAGAATTTTGTTTCATTTAACAGTGATAAATGTCTAATTTACAGATATCTGTTCTAGTTTTTGTGATTTCTATCTTCTTGCTTTGTGTTAGGAAGTATACCTCATTGTGTCAGTAAATGACTACTTGTGTTCTTTCAATTCATTTTCTGTTTTTACCCTAAAAGATAGAATTAAACTTTGAAGTGTTTCTCATTCTTAAGTGGGACTTAACTTTTCTCTTGTAAATTGAACTTAGGGCATGATTTTCTAACATTTTAGAGAGTAGGAATTTTTTATTTCAAAATTAATTTTAAATGGATTGGTACTACAATATATTAAGCAAGTAAAAAGCTTGCATTTAGGAGCATTACTTTTTATCTTTTAATTCATGTGGGTAGCACTTAGTTATGTATATTTTTAAAGATTTTATTTACTTATTTATTTTTAGGCAGAGCAGGAGAGAGAAAGAGAGGGAGAGAAACATCAATATGTGGTTGCCTCTCATGCCCCATCCTGGAGACCTGACCAACAACCCAGGCCTGTGCCCTGATTGTGAATTGAATCTGTGATCCTTTGGTTTGCAGGCAGGCACTCCATCCACTGAGTCACACCAGCCAGGGTGCATTTACTTATGTGTTTAATTAATAAGAAATATTAGGTTATTTTGATGAAGACAAAAGTTTGAATCAAAGATTATGGGAGATAGAGGTTTCTTTTCCTAGACTATTTTTGCATTGTATTTGGATTGTGAAATAAACTGGTCAATTTATTAGATACTTATGATGATAATATTTGAAGAAGGGTTTTTTTCTTGTAATCTATCCTCCTCAAGTAAATGGGTCCAGAAGGCTGAAAGTAAGTAGACTGTGCCCTTGTCATAAATACATCGATCAAAAGTCATCTTCAAACTTACGCACTAAGATTACAATTTATCAAAAGAATGTGTTATTGCATGCATCGATCTGTGTTACTGAGCTTACTCTTACTCCATCATGAACGCATGTGCTAAGCAGGTATTTCCTAGCCCTGCTGGCCGTTCAGCTGAGCTCAGCTCCCATGTGCCATGAAAATGCACCTCGTCATTCCATTCGGGGTGTGCAGACATACCTGGGCCTGAATTTTTAAAAAATACAGTGCATTTTTCATCTTAGACATTGTAGTTTTCATCTCTACAAGTTTGATTTGCACCTTTTTTATGTCTCCTATTTCTGTACTTAACTTTGGGATACAGTTATAATTTTCACATCTTTGTTAATTTGAACATCTTGATCAGTTCTGAGTCAGTTGTAAGTGATGTATTTATTTCCTTATTCTGGAGCCCATTTTTCAGCTTCTTTATATGCCTGGAAATTTTATGTCTGTGTGTAGTTAAGGTGTGTTACATGGGTTTTTAATTTTCATCAACTTGGAAATTTTTCAGCCATTACTTTTTCATTATTTTTTCTGCTTTTTTTCCCCACCTGGGAACCTCAGTTACCTGTATATTAGGCTGTTGAAGTTGATCCATATCTCACTGATGCTCTATTTTTCCTTTTTTTTTGTTCTTAGTCTTTCCTTTTTCTCAGTTTTATTTTAAATAGTTTCTGTTAGTGTATTTTCAAGTTCACTAATCTTTTATTCTGCCATGTCTAATCTGATGTTAATTCCTCCAGTGTTAATTTTTATTTTTTGATCTCAGATGTTCTTTTCCTCCTTAGAAACTAGGTTTAGGTCTATTTTACATTTTTCTTTCCTCTATTTAACATGCTCATTCTTTCTTGGAGCTTTTTGAACACATGGAAGACAGCTGTAAAATAATTTTAATATTTTTTCGATTAATTCTAGTATCTGTGTCACTTCAAAATTGGTTTTGACTGATATTTGATCTAGTTATGGGTCATATTTTTCTGCTTTCTGTCTTTTTGCACATTTGGTATTTTTCAATTGGCTGCTAGATATTTTGAAATTTACCTTGGTGGGTATTGGATTTTTTTGCGCCAGCAGCAGTAGTTCAAGCTTTGTTCCAGAATGCAGTTAATTAGAAACAATTTTACCTTTTAAGTATTGTTTGTGTGATCCTTATGTGGGACTAGCTAGTGTGTTTAGTACAGGGTAACCATTTCCTTCTAGTCCTGTACCTAAAGCACTGAAAAGATGACGTTTTCTAGCTTCAGTAATGGCCACCACCACTTTTCCCGACCCTGGTGGTCAATCCGCCATCGTTGCTTCTAGTCTTGGCGGATGGATTTTCCCCAGCCCCAGACAGTTTTCTCAGGCGCGTGCCCTGACCCGTACTCTGCTGAGTGTGTGACATTCACCAACCTCCCGAGTTCTCGCCGTGCACCGGTCTCCTCCCAGGCAGTCTGCCGCAGGCTGTAAAATCTGGAGCGCCCCAGCGCTGCCCCTCCGTTCTTACAGCGGTGAGTTGGGGCAAACACAGGCGTCACCTCATTTGTTTCTCATCTCTCAGAGGTGTCCCTGTTGCATTGTGCGTTATGTCATAGAAATCTTTCATATAGTTTGTGCACTTTTTCACTTGTTTCAGGTAGAAAAGTAAATTTAGGACGTGTTACTCCCGCTTGGGTGGAAACAACCTGGGCCTATCACAGTTTGAAAGCTTTATTTTCACACCTTTTATATTCATCCACAGTTTCAGGAAGTATTTTATATATAAAGAAGAAAAGCTCAGTCTGTGTTAGCTCATACTCTATATAATTTCGCCTATTCCCGATATAATTTCTCAGAGCAGGATTTTAAGTAATAAGAGAACATGTAGGGAGGAATGAAAATTCCTTTTGTGATAACAAACAAATAAGTTAATGACCAAAATATATTAACGAGATGTATGGCCAGCAATAATATTACATAAACTTTTGTGCTAGACAAGTGTGGGACATACTTGATCTCTATACTCTTGTGTATTGTGGCCATTACTACCTCTGGCTATGAGCGCTTGGGGTGTAGCTGCTGCATTTTTGTTTAACTGTAACAAATTTGAATTGAATGAAAAGAGCCATGTATAGCTAGTGGCTACTCTAGTGGAGACAGTACAATTCTAGACTGTGCTTCGTTTGGCCATCCTTGTATCCAGTCACCCTTTTGTATGATGTAGCTTTATGGAAACAAATTTCTTAGAAGTAAAGAAGTTAGGTTAGCACTTTATTTTAATGAAAAAGCTCAATAAAGCAAATTTCAATGACCCTTCAACTGGTTACTGGAAGCACTCTAATTGGAATTACTGGGTATTGTGTTCTTTTTTAAGACTGATGTTTAATATTGGCCTACATGCATAAAATGTCTATTTGTGAACTGCAAAAATGTTCATAATTTATTTTTTTAAATGCCACATAATGCTTATCTAAGTGGCTTTTGGACAACCACAATAATAATTATGGATTGTTGCTTAAGCAGTAGTGAATTTTATCTTGTAAAGTGAAATTTTGACAAGTCACTAAAATATGTAAAGATTGTGTTATATATTAACTCATTAAAAATCACATGTGCTTTTTGTAACTTCTGTGATACATATTCTCTGAAAACTTTTTTCAGAGAAAAATTAGTAAATAAATATAGTTGTATATTTTAAATAATGTTAGATAAATCAATGCTTCATATCAATCATTGAATTGCTTTTAACTTTTGATTCTAAAGTATACTTCAGAGGGTACAGATGTTAATTGTAGGTGTATGTAATGCTTCAGATAATTGTGCTACAATATGACAGATGTGTTATACACACAAAGTTATGTTCTTATAGGAGAAATTAAGTAACTGAAAAAATCTTCATTTTGATTTTTTAAAATGTTTTAAAGTAATGTTAGTAAAATGTGAAGTCCTTGGTTCATTTCTTCTTTAATCTTTTAAATAAGATCTGAAAAAAAGTGTAAAAATATAACATTATAACATTATAAAACTCATTTTTAAAAAGTTCTTTGGGTAAATAGAAACATTTAAAAACTTTTGTGTGGTTAATAATGTAATACAAAGTACAGTTATTTTATTTCCTACCTTTTGTTACATGCCATTATTTTCAATCTACCAGTTTTGGTGGCATTTTACTTTGTTAGATTTACAAATGAGTTGTTGAGCATGTGCTCTGAGTTTTTGTGATAGTTTATAACTTCGTTAGTTTCTATTCATCAGAAGTATGAGTTAAATTTCATGATGGCATTGATTTAAATTTGTTCTAAAATGCAGTGATTTAATATTGAAAGCTGTTCTTTTTTCTTTTTAATAGTACAATTCATTAAGTTAAAGCCATTTTCATTAATAGAACCCACATAATTTATAAATAGTCAAAGTGAGATGAAAGTTTTTCTAATATATTTTAATCCTTAGGATTCAGTGTTACTTTGATCTGTTTAGTATTGGCCAGTTTCATCAGTTATTAGATTTCCCTCATATTTCTTTTGGAAAGTACATTTTTTGAAGATATTGTTGAGCCTAATTCATACAATTTACTTGTCTGTACACATATGTAGATAATTTTGCGGTATCTATTGTTTGGGTTCAGAGAATGTCTGGTCTATCTGCTAAATCTTCCTAACTCAATTATTTGATAATTACCAGAACTTTCTTAGACTGTTCTTCCTTCCACTTTGGTGGGCATTAAGCAGTGCATTATTTGGATATATACTTATGTTTCACAAATTGACTTTGTTCCTAGTCAAATAAGCAAAGAGTCTACGTCCCATCTTCTCATGAATCCTGCCTCCCTTCCCAGCCTTCCTGCAAACGTGGACTCTGGATTGAAAGAAGTATTAAATATGGGTTATGGAACTTTCCTGATGTTTAGAGAATATTGTATGTGACATTAATTATTGTTTTTATTTAATGTACCTATCTTCAGAGACAGGTGAAAAGTCATATTTTAAAATATAAAAAATCAATTGGAATTCATCTGGGACAAGGGACATGTGAAATGGTTACCAGACAAATACAAAGCATGTGTACGACTGAATGTAGAAGATGTGAGACAGAGAATCCTTCTCCAAAGTTCGTGTGTGGAAACCCGGCTCACCCACAAAGCTGTGAAGCTGCCCGTGTGTTATACGTTCAAGCAATTTGCTAGTTTATAGGAGTGAATTTGCTAACCTTTAAAAAATACACATTTTTGGGGGTAGGAAGCAATCCTTATCTTCATTTACGTGTGCATGGAAAAGGACTGTTAGAAATGACATCCTAACTGGGAAATACTGTTAGTGTAATTTACATGTAGCAGATTAGTTAGTGAACAGTAAAAAAGAGATCAAAGAACTCAATCTAGATGAATGTTTTATTTCAGTGGATGTAGCCTGCCCAGGCTGTGTGTTTGTTTTATGAGAGAAAAAACATTTACATTTCTTTTGAGATCTTATGATCATTTTTGCAACCCTCTGCTGTTGTCATATAAACCTGCCCAGTTTTTAAAAATAAAAAACATTAACATTGATCATGTTCTTTTAACAGCTGAAATTCTTCCTGGAACACATAGTAGCTGGTATATTTTAACGGTTAAAATTAGTAGCCCAATGAAAAGCACACATTCACGTTTTATAGTACTGGTACTGGGGAGCATGCCTGCTGGAGGCTACCTTCTGCTTTTCACGTGTCGTCAGGCCTTCCCACCTGGTGGAAGAGAACTCTTGAGATGCATCCTATTTGTTTATGCTTGTGTTTTGTCAACCTGATTACACATTTCCTGAGGTCAACATCTGTTTGCTTAAAATTTAATTATGTCAACTAGCACAGTGTTCAGCACATACAGTACTAAGTGCTCAAGAAAAGAACCTGTATTAATCTCCTATGTTCTTTTACCACATGATTAACTTTCCCTATAATCATTTTTTATAGATTGATTTTAGAGAGAGAGGAACAGAGAGAGATCGAAAGAGACAGAGAGACATTGATTTGTTGTGCTATTTATTTATGCATTCATTGGTTGCTTCTCATAGGGGCCTTGACTGGAGATCGAACCTGCAGCCTTGGCACATCTGGACAACACTCTAACTGAGATAGCCAGCCAGGGCTCCCTATAATTCAAGTACTTGCATTGATGGGATAATATAGGCAGTTTGTAGATGTCTGAATAGCTTGCCTGGAACTCACTTTTATGCACCGTTTCCTTAATTTAATTCATGGAATCTGTGCTGAAAAGCATTAGCCTACTGATTCTTTGTGTGTGTGTGTGTGTATGCTGTTACTCTTTTCTTTCCAAGGAGCTACAGTATGTTGTATCTTACAGAGCCATAACCAAGTGGAAAGTCTTCCTGTCCCTGTTTAGACATCTCATGACTTGGCAAGAACTTTTAAAATCCACGGTGCCATGACCTTTAGTTCAACCTTAGTATTTTTGCTATAGCACATGCCTTTCTAAGAAAAATTGGGTTGCATGTGATTTATAAATAAGGGAGTTAGGTCCATGTAATGCAGAAGTAGCCTAAGCTCATACACGAGTTTTCCTAGATAAGAACAAGAAGAAAAACAGGACTAGAACTAGAAACTTGGAAGGAAAGTTTAAAAAAACAAAACACAAAAAACCTCAACACAGTTGCTGCACTGGAAGCAGAAGCCTTTGTACCATTTGTTTTTCATTTGATTGTTATATTAGTTTCTAAGAGAACTGTGGTAAAACGTACTCTATGTTTATGAATTTGGAAATTGTGTTATAATTCAGTCAATTTTTTTTTTGCTTTGTGCATAGAAATCTATGTTCTTAGTAATAAGATTATGATTATAATGTTTTATTATGTACTATTCCTTTTTATCTATATTAATATTTTTTGTCTTAAATCCTACTGGGTCACTATATTGCTAAAACATTTATTTTTGGTAGAATTGCATGGAATGTCTTTTTCATCTTTTTGTTTTGTACTTTTCAGGATAGGGATGTTTTGATATTTATCTTATAACTAGTGTATTGTTAGATTTTTCATAAAAATTCAATCTGATAAATCTGTCTCTTATGAAAGAGTTAAATGTGTTACAGTTATTTTTATTAGTTTTGTATTTGGGATTCTTTCTACAAGCTTATTTTATTTTGTTGTTGCTGTTGGCTGATTGTTTTGTCTGCAACTTTCTCCTTATGTGTTGTTGCATTGATATACATAATAATTTTCTCCCTCTGCAAGTTAGAAACTATAAAATATAGTTGTATATGGCTTAAATAAATAACATCACTTTAAAACATGCATAATTAGCTGTTAGTTGCGAAGTTTCTAATTTCTGTCCTCCAAAGCAAAATGCCAGTTCAGCATACTTTAATTATCCATTGAACATTCTTATTCCAATATAATTTATTCTTGTCTACAGTTTTAGTTCTACCATTTTTAGGTTCCCAAAGTTATTATTTACTTCTGTGATGAAGAGTTAATGTAATGAACTCACAGTAAAAAAAATAGCTGCAGGCTCTCTTTTAGGACACTCCTAGGAAAATGAAAAGCGAGCACCTGCTCCTGCTCTGACCTCCCAGAGGTCCCTCGCTCTTGGCGGTGACTGACTTCCTCCTGGGCCAGCCTGAAGGGCAGCTTCACAGCTGAGACATCCATTCCCCACTTTATCGTATGCTTATTCATCGTTTGTTCTTTTAATGTGTTTCGTTATTTTCACTCTTCTGTTTCTGTGCATTTTAAATCTCTGTGACGGCTGTAATTACAAATCAGAGTCATTTTTTTCTTTACTGTCCTTGTGCTATTTTTCCCACAACCTTCCCCCTCCTCCCTCATATTAGTATGAGATTTTTCAGCACTCAGAATTTCTCAGGAAAACTCACATTCTATTAAACAAGAAATGCCTGTCTGTCCAGGCTGGCATTAAGGTCGCCCTGCTTGTGCACTGCAAACCGCCTGGGCTTTCCGTCCTTGTAAAATCTGTTGGGCACGCTGTCCCCTGTTGTTTCATGGCATCTAAGTAGCACGATGATTACAAGGTCAAAAGAATGCAAGTCCTCAAACAGCGGTGTTGTGCCCCAGCCCAGCTGGTACGGAGCCATGTAGTGATCTGACCGCAAGGGGTCAGGAGAGAATCTTACCTGCCACCAGGCCCCTGGCTTCGGATCCATACCTTGACTACAATTTCCAAAACTGCCTTGAGTTTGTGGAATTAGCCTACTTTATTGCGAGCAAGCCATCAGCAGCAATTTTAGGTTCACCTAGATATTTCAAATTCGAAAGACTGAAAGAGGACTTTGTGGTGCTAGTTGGCCCAACTTTGTCAAAGACTATAGGGTGGAAAAGAAAGAGCACAGATCAGACAGGTCTCTTCAGTTTTAGCTCTTAATTTCATCAACTCACTTTAGTGCAGGGGCTGTTTTGTTTTGTTTTGTTTTGTTGCAACTTCTTCCTCCACCTTGGCTTCTCCAGGGTAAGGGAAGGGGACCACGGAAGGTGGCGTGTGAGCCATCCTTTTAAAAGGCTTAGGTTACAAATAGGAATGAACACCTTTTGCATCAGCTAATAGTCATTAGCTTTCAGGTACCAACTACGGGAATGCCTGGTTACAAGTTAAATTACACAAAAGGAAATTCTAGTATTTATAGCTCACCTACAATTCTTCCAGCCTGGCTGTGGTTCAACAGTCAGTAGTTACTTTTATCATAGCAATGCTATCTGGTTAAAAAAAAGGCTGAAATTTCACCATTGTAAGTTTTCAGGGAAACAGAGCTAGAAGATGTGAGCTCAAGATCCTAGGGTCACATGGTCTTTTCTTCAGCTATTCAATAGACCAGAAACCTGAAAACTTTTCCTTTATTTTTTTCTTGCTTTTCTTGTTTGTCTGTTCTTTTGGTTTCTTTATGGACTGACTATTTTTAAGGGAAAAAAGTCTTTCTGTCACCTTGTATTTCAGGGGAAAGCAGTTATATGTATATGTCTTTAATTACGTATATTTAATGAAAAGTTCCAAGAAATGATTAATAAATATTACATATCATCAATACACATTACACAATACATATTACATAATACATATTACACATCACGTACATATTACATTAATACATATTACATACCATTATTAAAGAGAATTATGTAATAATTCTGTATGTATGTAAATATTTTTTCCCTGAAAAGCAAAACGCAATGTGATGGGTCAAAAAATTATTCTCTTGTATTACAGGAAAAATATGATAAGAGGTTTCATTGTTGTTATCTTCTAATAGAGTATATATTCATATAAAGTAGTAGAGGGGAAAGGAAAGGACTAGTAGAAGAGTATCAGGATGGAATATATTTTAAAATTCTTCTAGTTAATGAATACCTACAATTGAACAAATTACAACTCTTTTGAGTTCTTAAAATTTGGTATTGTGAAAGAATACACATATTTCTGAATGTTCAGTCTATGTGTGCATTTACGTTTTAAATTGATTATTTGGAGATTATATGACTTTTATATTCTGTAAAAGAAAAAAGATACTGTAAAACCACAGTTATTTAGAGAAATGAGGAAAGATCACCCTGAGTCTTTAAAATTTTAAATTGAAAAGTAATGTTTAAAAAATAGGTGTTTGAATAATCTCAAGAAAAGTATTATTTTGACACTGATAAAAATAATTCTGTATAAAATTCTTTTGGATTTAATTTAAGGAATAGATTATTACTTGTAAGAAACCAACTAATTACTTTAAAATGGACTCTTGTAAAAATTTTATGTACTTAATCAGTTAAGCACTCTTGAATTTTATCGATATTATTAATTAATTAATTATATTTACTTCTAGCCTAGTTTCAAATTACAAATTATGATTTAAGTTGAATGAACTGGTGAGATCATATTTTTAACATGTTTGACTCCGTCTCAGGTTGAAACGGAATATTAGTACTTTATGTTTTGCAGCATTATATTCTCCATGCATCTGTATTTATAAAGGATGATTCATTGATCATATTAAATATTTATGGCTTGGAATGATTGACTAGACATTAACATAAGTCGATAAAAAGAATTGCAATATTATAATTGTAGATTCTTTAATGTTACACTTTCAAAGAAAAGTGAAGGAATGGTATCCTAATGGTTAACTTTTATATTACTTTGCAGGTGCATTTTCTTGATTATAAATCACTACCTGTTGATCAGAAAATGGAAAACCTAATGCAGATTAGAGAACTAGCAAAGGAAGTGAAAAAAAGAAATATTTTACTGTGTGGTCTTCTCATTCATTACCCACAGGTAGGTGAAATGTTGGTCTCTTCAGATTGTGTGTTGTATAGACTACAGTTTTAATAGTGGCAGCCTGACTTTGTTAAAAGCAAAGATGTATTAATAAGAAAAAATAGGCCGGAAAATTACTCATCTATTCATGTTCTATAGTAGATATAACATGTTGACTTGAGGGGAAAAATAAAAATGAAAACAAGCCCTGACCAATGTGGTGCAGTGGGCTGGGCATTGTGCTGAAAACTGAAAGGTTGCTGGTTCGATTCCTGGTTGGGGCACATGCCTGGGTTGGGGGCATGCAGGAGGCAACCAATCATCGTTTCCGTTGCACATTGATGTTTCCCTGTCTTTTTCCCTCCCTTCCCCTCTTTCTAAAAATAAATAACCAAAATATTTTTTAATGAAGACAAGAGTTTTGATTAGGGAAAAAGGTGAAAACTGGCTAGACAGTACACATAGAATTGCCAGATATGCAAACAATAATACAGAATGCCCGGTTAAATTTGAATTTCAGATAATAAATAATTTTAAGTGTGTTCCAAATTGGAAAGTTGAAATTTGAAATCCAGATTTAACTGGACTTTTGTATTTAACTGACAACCCTAATGTTGTAACTCTTAGCCATTTGTATATTTTTGTATCACTTATTTCTTTTGTGTTATGCTAAAGATGTTGGTGAACAAGTTTTCATCACTTGAAAGCCATGCATTCAGATTACAACAGGCCATGTCATTTAATTTAATTAGAGAAAACATCATCATTTGTCTTTTAATAGCAACAAGTTAGTTAAGTTGAAGGTAAAATGAATTAGCATTATAGATTCTTTGTACAGAGAAATGTTATATAAATCAAACTATTTGGAGAATCTTTAGAGGATTTGCCCTTTGTACATAGATACCTTTCATGGAATTTACAGAATGTTTTATAGTTTCTCAGCAATACCACACAGGAGCCAAAGAAATGAAATAGTTGACTGCTTTTGTAATGATTCAGAATGAAAGTTATTTGGTACTGACTGTCCAGGAAATGACAGGTATTTAAAGTTATGGTTGATGAATAACAGCTATTGTTGCTGAAATATTTAAGGTGCCTTTTTAGACTGAAGGTAACATTTCTTGTGAAACAAATGGCTTTCAATGAAGTGCAAGAATCATCTTTTAAACTGAGGTTTTCTTTAAATTCTGAGGTTGTTTCCTCTGCTTCCAAAATATGAAAGCATGACCTTCAGATAGTCATCAGGAACAAGGCAAAGTTGAGTTTATTTAGGATCATGGAATTGTACAATGTTAGTGCTGTGGGGGTTATTGGAGTCAGAACAACCAGAACCTCAAGAGATACATGAACTTGCCCAAGGACCGGTAACTGGCAGAGTTCAGGAGTATTTTCTCTTCATTAGATTGCCGTTGGTTGTACTCTAGATGATTACTCTGGGAAAAGTAAATCAGTTCCTTCTTTTGTGCCATGCAAAGATCACAGATGTGCACAAATGCTGCACTCTGAAGACATAAAATACAGTTCATTGAGGAAAATCTCAAAAGCTGAGAGATGGTAGAGTGCACTCAATCCCTGGAGCTCTCCATGACTTAGGTTAAGCAAGGGCAGCCATGATGCACTATAGCTGACATAGCAGGGGAGGGTGTGGTTGCCAGATGAAATAGAGCATTTTCAGTTAAATTTGAATTTCAGGTAAATAATAATTTTTAGTATAATTGTACCCCAAATCTTACATGGAACACACTTGCACTAAAAATCCTTTGTTGTTACTCTGAAATTTGAATATAACTGAGCATACTGTGTTTTTATTTGCTAGCCCTCGTAGAGTTTATATCTACAGTAAAACTATTCATTTTCACCCCCCTGGTATGCTCCAGGGGTGTCCAACCCATTGCCCACGGGCCACATGCGGCCCGGGATGGCTATGAACGCAACCCAACACAAAATCGTAAGTCCACTTAACACCTTTTCCTGCTCATCAGTTTTTGTTAGTGTTTGTGTATTTAACTTGTGGCCCAAGACAGTTCTTCTTCTACCAGTGTGACTCAGAGACACCAAAAGTTTGGACACCCCCGCCACATTTATGGGATGGAGTACAGTGAATGTGTAGTTGCCTCTTGTACCCACAAAGGATCCCTGATTGGAAAGGTGGCCTCGTGGGAAAGGCGGAGCCTCTGCTGCCTACTGCTTGGTGTCCGACCTTGGTTGCTTTGAGCCAAGCTGGACCTGCTGAGCCAGCTCTCTACTAAGCTTCTGAAAGTTGGAAGAAGATGATGCCGCGCTAACCAGCAGAGCTACAGAAAACAAGCCCTGAGGAGGTGAGGGGATGACACAGAGGCGCTCATTACCCTCTTCCTGCTCCTGAATACACTCTGTCTTCTGTTCCTACCACTGTAGTACCAGAAGACATACAAAAAAGGAAGAACGTTGCCAAAGTAGTTCTGTAATTTAAAAAATATATATAAAATATTTATGAAAATCCTTCTGTATGGCTCCAGAATGGGACATGGAACAATGAAGTGAAGCTTTTTGGCACCAACATTAAATTAGATAAAGCTGTGTGAATTCATGTTAGAAAGTATAAACAAGATCTGTCTTTTTTGATTAGTTAAATATGACTGTCCTTCCCTATTGTCTGGATTTCAAAGCTTTTGTGCGTACTGTAAAGAACACTCAGGAAACATTCTGGATTCTGAATCTCTTTGTAATTACCTCAGGTAAGTTCATAAGGACACATTAAGAAATATATGAATAGGCCCCACTACTCTAGGATACCTTTGTGCCCAAAGGCCTGTATTTGTAGGATACCGCTGACACCAATTATTTCCCTCTCAAATGCACTCCATTTGCTTTGTGTCTTCTAGACATGAGTTATCCTTCAAGTATGTGAGGTCATTTGAAGAACAGATAGGCAGATGTCAAGTAGCAGAACACACACATGCACGCACATACATGTGCACATATATTTTTTAATGACAATCTCAGAGGAAGCTAGACTTAAAACTCTCCTTCCTACAACGAGCAATTACTTGGAATTTAACTGGAAATTATTTACTAAACACACAGTACTTTCCATTGCTATGAATCACGTGGCATGCACACCAAACATGCAGCACCAAATCTGTTTATAGAAAGCGGTAATGCCCTGTTCAGAGTAATCAAGCTTTTTTGATGTGGTTATGTTTATGAGACTAAATATTTTTTACTTTCAATATTGTTTTGGCGTTTATTGTTTAGACTTAGTCATTCTTTGGGAAAATATGAAGGTCGTAAAACGCAATGCCTCTTCAAATTGAGTAAGTTTGAAAAACAAATCTGTTTTTGGGGTTTGGTTAGCTTGCTTGGCAGACTCATTAGAGAGGGTGGCAGTAAGCTATTATACTCAGACATAGCTTAGCCAAATGTAGTGTTAGATGCAAACCTCTGCTACAGATCACCCCTTAATTTTTTTTTAATAAAAAGTTCAACTCCGTGAATTACAATGGCCTTGGAAATTTCTTAATGAACTAATTCCTTTGAACAATGTATTAGTTAGCTATTATTGTGTAACAAATAACCCCAAAACTTAGAGGCTTAAAACAAAATTTGTTATCTCCCAGTCTGTGGTTTCTCTGGCTCTGAACATTTCTCAAGGCCGTAGTCATCTCGGGGCTCCCTGGGAATGATGTGCTTCCTTAGTTCGCTTAGATGGATTGGAAGGACTCGGTTCCACTGGGGCCTCCATTCTTCACATGCTCACAGATGGAGACCTGCCTCTATTCCTTGCCATGGGTGCCTGTCCATAGAACATCTCACAACATCAGTGCTAGCAAGAGAGGGAACTAACATGGAGGTCACAGTCTTTGTCAAAAATCAGCAAGTGACATTCCAACACCTTTATTGTATCCTGTTCATCTGAAGCAAATTACTAGGTTCCACCCACACCCACGGGAGGTGATTGACAAGACATGGATACTGGGAGGTGGTGATCATTGGGGGCCATACTGGATGCTGCCTACCACGGCAGTACCAGAGTGCTAATATTGCAGGCTGAGAATTATATTTGTTTGTACCCACTGTGTGCAGATTAAAGGGTTTGTAATAGAAACAGGGCTAGAAATGTTTAAAGGTAAAAAAACTACACAGATGCCATATACTCACATACGTGTGTGTATATATGTCCATACGATCACACATACACACGTATATTTTTTTCTCTTGACATATTACTGGAGTCACAACAGCTGGAGCAGGTTCATCAAGGAGGTGGAGAGCCAAAGTCATGAAAACTTATTTTTACGTTGTCTGTACAGTTGTTTTTAAAAGACCTTGATTCAAGTTAGATACCCATCGAATGCTTTGGGGCCATATATTTATAGATGGGCTATATTATTTCACTTCAGGTTAGTGAAGCTAGTATTACAAAATAATTGCTATAAAATGGCGGTGTTGCATTTGAGAAATTTGTGACCCTTTACCTTAAGAGCATGTAACCCAGAAATGTTTTGTCTCAGAAACTTGGAAAAGAGTTTCCAGGAAACAGAGTTGAGGTAGTAAGTCAAGAGGGGTAAAAGGAAGCCAATGAATCTGATCATTGGAATCTTGTTGGTCATCTTCAGGGAAGATATGCATGTGGGAATGTAGAAAATACTGAGAAATTAATTGGGAATCATCAGATTTCCTATAAACTCTTCCCCAGTAAAATTCTTGCTGTATCATTAATGTCACTGAAAAGTTTGGACTATGATTTAATTTACTTTCCGAGATTTTTCTCGAATAAAATAGAAAAAAATAGGCATGGCAAATAGGCTGAAAGAACAAACTAAATAATTAGTCCCTGGAAAAATGGAGAGTTTTCTAACGTGTATGGTATCATTTCAGCCCTTTGAAATAAAATGTGTTGTATATATCCTGCTCACAGCAATTTTATGCAGACTTTCCTTAAATAACATTAGAGGGACAGAGATACCTTTACTGTTTATTTTCATTTTATTGACACTAATTATCTAAACTTCAGAAGCAGCTGTACAAAGAACTCTAAAATTTCAGTGTTTAACTGAATCAACGAGAGAACATGGTGTGCATGCTAGAGACTTGAAAACCTCAAGTCTAGTGAAACTAGACAGGAGAAATGTGAAGCCAAAATAATTATTTTAAGATTTGACATCCTACATCAGTGGCAATAACTCTAAATACTTTGAAATATCCATGGCTTATTGCCTCTTAGATATTCTATGTAATTTAGATTAAGGGTAACATTTCCAAAATCATAGACTAAGGATTGTTTTCCAGGAATGAGAGTTGGTTGTTTGTAAATTCCTTATTTTCTGCCTGAATCAGTCAATATTTAGAAAAGATAATAGTTTGTAAAATTAGAACATGTGTTTATTGTCTCTGAAAATCCTATTAGTGTTTCTAATTATAATCACAATGAAAATATAGAGAGACCTTCTCCACTGAGAATCAGAGAGATATGAGTAATGTTTGGCATATAGATTTGTGTTTGGAAAATGGTGAGGTTTATTAGTTTTCAGTTAATCTCATTACTCACTTTTGACAGTTGGTAAAGAAATATATTTTAATTAAGCTTCAACTTCCTCTTACTGCATGCATAATGGCAATTATATACTAATGCTATTAGGAAATGAGTTGGTTTAATTACAGATCTATCTAGAGTGACTCTTTTAGAATCTGGATTTTAATGGGCAGAAAAAACATGTTTCACAAAGACACTATTAATGATTATTGTTATTAAGTTTTGGTCATTGTTTATATTTGGTATATTTTTAATCACTAGGTTATCCTGAAATCTTGTATCAGGAAGAATGTAAGGAAATAGAATTTAAAGAGTACCACAGATAATTTACCACTTTTTCCAGCTAAACTTAGATATTTTAATCTTTTTTGTTTTTACTCTATTTTTGAAAAAATATGACTCAATCTATATTTATGACCTAATTTTTTCTAGATAATGATAAATTTCATAACTAGGCCACAGATCTTCTGCTTCATGGACAGATTTTTTAAAAGGGTTTTAAGAACACAAGAAATTGTTTACTATAGGACACACTTCACATTTTTCTTTCATTGTTTGCCACAAAGATTTTTTTTGGTGGAAGTACTCAAAGACAGGAAGTTTAATTTTTGCTTATAGGCTTTCAAGCTAAAATTGGGGTGTTGAAATGTATTAAAATAAGGACCATCAAACTAATCTATATGCCACTTACTGGTATGTCTCTACATTCAGTTTGCAGGCTTGAGCCAACCCTCTGCTCTGTTCTTACTATAAAGTAAGATAAATAAAAGATTATTTTGAAGATACACTGCTGTGACAAGGTTCAGACTACCAAATACCAAGCTATGTATAAAAAATGTTTGGTGTACAAATGTATGCATTTATTGGTGTTCTAATGCATCTGCATTATACTCTATATTTCTAATTCCTTTCTAGTGAAAAGTCAGGACATTTCTTGCTTATTTACTAGGTAGATGTCTTTGAGTCTGACTCAATCTGTTTAGTTTTGAATTTTTAATAGGAATAGTAAGTTTTGCTACATATGTAAACCAGAGTTTAACATAATGGTGTGATATTCTTCACCATCATAATCCTCTGATCCCATTATTAAATTTCTGACTTCATTATTTAAGATGCCTCTGTGCAATTAAAGGATTTAGGCTCTTCAGGGAGGGTGGTCTTTCTTTCTCTTTTTAGTTTAAGATTGGAAGAGATTAGCCAAAGGACATCTATGCATATATGCACAGCTGTGCACCTAGACAACAATATAGCGAAGGCTGCTTGGGTGGGAAGCTGGGTGGAGGGGGTGATGCAAGGGAAATGGGGGACATCTGTGTTAGGGTCAATAATAAAAAATATTAATAATTTTTTTAAAAGCCCAGCATTCTAACAAATTGTCTTTCTGATCCTCACGAGAAGAAACAAGCTAAAAATCTAGATAAGCTACTAAAAATTTAGTTTCTGAATTCTCAGTTCCAGCCTATGGAGAGAATAGGTATTATCTAATTTTTTGATGAAGATGTTACATAATTTTCCCAAGACATGCTAATCATAGAGCAGAGATTGAAGCATGCAATGTGACCAGTCTCTGTACCTTCACAGCGATTTAATAATGAAGGCATCGCATTTATCCTAAAAACTACCAATTGAAGAACTACATAAACACAACTGGGGAGGAACTTAATAATTTTTAATAAATGAACCAGCCAATATGGTTTCAGAAAACCTCATTCATATTTTCTAAAGTTTTACCTTCTGTTTTGTGGTTTCCATTTTTTTTCATAAACTAAAACAACACAAGGCTTTGCTAGCAACATCTTCAGAACATGGGTTTTCTACTCAAATATATTTCTTAAATAAATCACAAGTGAATGCTCCTTACCTTTCGTCAAGTTTTGCTAATTGTTTTAAGGCTTGGAAAGAAACAAGGGTTTTTTGTTTGTTTGTTTGATTGTTAAGTATGTGCAAGAAAGGCCGTTTGTTAGGCATCAGGAAGAGGTCAAGTGGTGACTCAGATTTGACCCTTGCCTTTCTGGAGAGAGTGTTCACCCAAGGAACTATATCAGATTAGTTGGGTATTTAAAATGCACAACTTTTGTACTTTGGATTTTATTTCCATAGATATGTGTATTCCAGAGGTTAGCAAACATGACCCTTGGGGTAAATGCATGAAAATAAGTAATAGGAAATACTTATTTTGCCTTTTGCTGCCAGTGTGGCTTGCTCTGTGGAAACCTCCACATTGAGATTACAGATCTTTTCAGCTAGTGTATTTCTGGGACCCTATTCAATACAAAAGCATACGTGCTAAGACACAATAGCAGAGTGGTATCTCGTCTGGGCTTTGGTGAGTAGTGAATTTCCTGACTAACTAAAATGTGCAATAAAGAAAAATAGATAGGAATATCCAGGGAAAAGGGGAAGGGATTAGAGCAACAAGTATGAAAGACATATGGACAAAAGCTGGGGGTGGGGTGGAAATGGGAGGGTGCTGGGGAGGGCTGGGGCGGAGGGACGGGATGGGAGTAGAAAACAGAAAACTGTATAAGAACAACAATTAAAATAAAATTTAATATAAAAAATAAAAAAAAAGAAAAATAGTAAAATCCAAAAAGCTTACCAAGTTATGATTTTAACAAATCTTAGAAAAGATACAGAAATTATTAAATTTGTGTCTACTCTTATAGATTTGCTGACTTTAACAATGTTTATGAAATAAGGGAATTTTTCTCTCTGTGACCCTTAATTTAACTTTAAATACTAAACTTAAATGGAAATTTTTAAATTGCATAATCGTCTTATGTATCATGACTAAATTACTGCTAATTTCTAGCCTTCCCAGAGTTTCTATTGATTTATAATATTTGAATATTAAGTTCCATGTATTTTCAATGCTTATGACAGTTTAGATGAGAGACATAAAAGGTTTTCGCAAAAATACCAATTCATTAAAAAATTTATTTTTTAAAAGGAAAATGTAGACTGTGTATTGTTTGAAAATTGCAAATTTGTAACTTAGGTAAATATATTTATAATTTTTAGTGAGATATGAAAAAACATACTTGCCATAGTTTGTTATATAACATAGACCTGTCAATTTTAATTCACTTTTAAATTTTCAACTAGTTACCTTAATATTTTGAAAATAGTTTTTTTATTTCTCAACATACTACCTATTAATAAATGTATGTATATATTTATGTAACTTTATGTTAGGATACAGATTTTAGTATGATTCTTCCTGAACAAAATTTTATGATTATTTTAAAACTTTAAAAAATGCCGCACTTTTGGCCTTGGCTGGCTACCTCAGTTGGTTAGAGCATTGTCCTGCTACACCAAGGTTGCAGGTTTCATCCCTGATCATGGTACATATAAGAATCAACCAGCAGATGCATAAATACATGGAACAACAGATTGATGTTTCTCTCTCTTCCCCTTCTCTCTCTCTAAAATCAGTAAATAAAAATACAGCATTTTTGTCAGTTTCAACTAAATTTACTGGGGGAAGATCAAGGCAGAATGGCTTTTTAAGCCAGTGGAATTAATTGGATGAACTACTTGTTTTACCAGTCAGAAATTTTTAATTGCAAATGTCAGAAACGCAACACAAACTGATTTAACAATATAATTGAAAACCCATGGCATTAGCCTTTTCTGAACCCATATGCTCAAAGGGTGATTGCCTTTTTCTCTCCCTAGTCTGTCTCTTCCCCACCCTACCTACACCCAAGAGCTTGTTTATTTTTTTCTCTGACATTTTATTTCTTCTTCATTTTATGTTTCAATTACAGTTTACATTTAGCATTATTTTTGTATTAGTTTCAGGTGTACAGTATAGTTGTTATATATTACAGAATTTTCCTCCCACCCCATATTTCAAGTACTCACCTCACACCATGCATAGTCATTAACTTGTTTCTTTATTCTCATGCAGTTTTCTAAATAGTATTAAACATAAGCTTCCCCTGTTCCCTGTCTACATTCTATTAGTTTAGTAAACTCAGTGGAATAAGAGTCTGCATCCCAATATTTTCACCAAAGTCTTGGTCCTCACTCTAATTAAAGCTGGTTTGTAAAACATATCTTTCTTTTCTGATTCAATTACTGTGTCCAGTGTGGACATTCATCCCATTAACCAGAACTAGTTAATATGCCTGTCTCTGGAACTCAGTGCGCTTACACATGGTACATGGATGTGTGCAAGGATTGAGAGCATTCTGAAAAGGAAATTATGGTACCATTCTCAACAATGTGGGGCACAGATGCTGGACAGACCCAAACAATGGATTATTTGTTTATGTTATGCACCGAATGAATATCTCCCCCAAAATGCATATGTTGAAATCCTAACCCCAACTCTGATAGTATTAGGAGGTGAGGCCCTTGGGAGATAATTAGGTCATGAAGATGGAGCCCTTAAGAATTGGATGAGTGCCCTTACCCTCTGTTATGTCAGGATATCAGAAGACAGCAATCTGCAAACCAGGAAGTGGGCTCGTGCTGGACACCAGATCTGCCTGCATCTTGGTCTTGGGCTTTCCACCCTACAGAAGTGTGACAAGTAAATATTTGTGGTTTAATCTAACTAGTCAGTGGTGATTTATTGTAACATCCTGAATTGACTAATACAATTTATTATTTAGGGTACCTTTCCATCTTAGTAAATGTGTAAGATAAGGACATTCAATATTTGTGGCAACATGATAAAGTTAGGTGCTTGTTTATTAATTAGCTATGGAATTATAGAGTATCAAAGTTTTGGGGGACTTCATAGCACTGGTAAACAAACTCTTCTTGAAATATTGTCAACCACAGTTATTTTTAACCACTTGTGAGATGCCTTGTAAGTTATACATTGTTAAAAATAGTTCCAAAGTTGGGAAAAATTTAGTTTAATAAAAATAATCAGCCACAATAATAGTAATACCCATTAGTCTCATTTTTATTCATACATGCTCTCTGGACATAGGGAAAAAAAAGATAGTTCACACCTTGAACATCATCCTTATTTGGGGGGGATTTATTTATTTGTTGCTTTTTATTCTTAGTATTTTAAGGTTTTTTTAAAATTTTATTATTTATTTATTTTTATTTATTTTATTTTAATTGTTGTTCTTGTACAGTTATCTGTCTTTTACTCCCATCCCAGCCCACCACCCCAGTATTTTAAGTTTTTTAATAAAATGTTTATTGGTGTTCAAGTACAGTTGTCTCCATTTTCCCACTGTCACTTTCCCCTGCCCCACCTACCCCCACTTCCCACTCTCAAACCTTCCCCCATTTGGCCTTGTCCAGGGGTCCTTTACACATGTTCTTTGATCATTCCTTGTTTTTGTTACAGTGGAAGGAAAGAGGTTGAGAATTGTTCTACTGTATCTATCAGCCTTGCAATATTGCCTTATTTCCAGAAAAACAATATTAGAGCTTTCATATATTTGTATTGTTTATCATAATGCTTAGCTTTGGTTTTCTTTATCATACTGGTTTCTTTCAAGAAGTGACTGTATGAAATGTGTAGAGATCCTGCCCTTCCTCCTCTCAGGTAATCCTCATAACCCTTCATGCTTTTTCTCTATAGCAATTTAGCATGATCTGGTGTACAGTGTCTTTTACTTATGTAAAATATGCTTATTCTGTCTTCTTCATTTACAATATGAACCCTGAGAAGCAGGGTTGTACGTATGTGTGTGTCTCTGCATGCACATGCTTTGGTCTGTCTCACTGATTTATTTCTAGTGCCCCATATGGTGCCTGGCACAAAGTAGGTCTTTACTAACTCATAGTTGATTGACTAATATGTAATGTGTGAAAATAAAAATATACATGCAAGAATGATCATAGATTTGAGTAGTATCTTTACCTTTCTTGTTTATAGTACTCCACCTCTCTGATGGCTTCTGTTTATGCTGAGCCTGTTATATTTGTGAAAGTGTGCAAAATATTAACAGAGAAGTGGTTAAACCATATAGTATTTGTTATAAGTTGAATTTATAGAGGTACAAGTTAATATAGTCCAAATTGCTGGCAAATATTATTCATAAAGTTTATTATTAAAGATAGTTTATTATTAAAAAGCTTACTGTAGTAATATACCATATATTGAAACAAAAGAAGAAAAATAATATCACCACAATAACTGAAGGAAAAACGTGGTAAAATTCATTGCCCAGTCATGATAAATTCTAAGCATACTGAGGGTCAAAGTAAAATTTCTTAATTTGATTGACTGACATACCCAGCATTTAAAGCACAAATCAACTTAATATGTGTTAGGAACATTGCCTTAAAGTAAAGAATAGGAAAGGAATAGTCACATCAGTATTTCTGGTCAACCTTTTAGTAGATTATTTGTCTGCCTAGTAAGACAAGACAGAGAAATAAAAAGTTAAAAGATTGGAAAGTATGGAACAAACCTATCATTATTTGCACAATATGATTATGTATGAAGACACCTCAAGAATCTATAGACAAATTTTTAAATTTAGTAACTGAAAAGTTATGCATACACAATCAATATACTAACATATTTTATTTTACCATAAGAGCAAACAACTATTAGAAACTTTAAATGCTATCTTTTATAAAATAGAAATACACTAAATGGGGTGTGTGTTTGTGTATGTGTGTGTTCCCTTGATCTCCTCTTTTTTCAGCTTAAAGGATCTATAATAATTATTTTAATTCATTTACCTTGCAGTGAATTTGATTTCTTAATGTATTTATGTGTTGATGTAATCATTTAGTTTTGATTTCAGGTTTCTGCATGCTTCCTTACCACAACAGTTTTGTGTGAACATTTATTGTTAGGTACTTGCTTTTTTACTTAAATTGATAATATGCCAGTTTATTAGTTTTTCAAAATATTAGGCATTTAAAAGTACATAATGCATTTAAAAATTTTTTATTTATTGATTTTAAGAGAGGATGGGTGGAAGGGAGAGAGAGAGAGAAATCGATTTGTTGTTCCACTTAAGTATGCGTTCATTGGTTGCTTCATTGGTACCCTGCAACCTTGGAGTATCAGGACAACACTTCAACCAGCTGAGCTACCCAGACAGGGATGCACATAATACATTTTGGAAAAAGCCTTGTGATTTAAGTTTTTGCAAATTTTTTTGCTAAAGAAAATGTAATTGATGTTTCAGGAGACATTTTAAGATACCATAGGTAGCTGAATCTTAATTATATAGTGTCTAGAAATCAAATTAGGCAGTAACTTAGAACTTTCTAGAATTTCACAAGTGTTTTGAGCTTGTAGGAATGTGAATTCTATGAAAAAAATGTTTAGTGTAGATCATGTTTATAGTATTTTTAGATGTTCATTGTAAATGTAGCTATTGTTGTTAAATGCTGTTCATGATCTAATTTTTTTAAATACTATAATATGTAGATTTGAGGTTTGTAGATTAACTTTTCCAGTTTCTAATATGAGAAAATGCTTTTCAACATCCATGACAATTAACAATTTATAGCCGTGCTGAAGCATGAATTTAAATGACTATAATGATGAAGAATATGTCACTTAGTATTTAGGCATAGTCAATTGCTTTTTGCACAAGAACTCCTGTGACATGGTAGAAATTCATTTATTCGTCAAAAGGGCGTAGGATCCATAGCGGAAAGGGCATTTCTTCTGTAAGTTTACAGATCTTAAGTGATGGTTTTGGAATAAATTGGAGTGGAATATTTGATTGACTTGGGTCCATGAAATTAACAAAATCTGGAAGCCAGAAATGCCATAATGATGCAAAAGTACCTTACTGAAGTTTAAAAACATTAATTTATGCCTCAAGCGTATATAGTCCCTGACTTACCATGCTTCAACTTACGAGTTTTTGACTTGCTTCAGCAACCTCGGTACTTGAGTTCCAGCTTAGAAAGAATTCAGGATCAAGACTCAAACTGTAAGAGAAAGTTTATTTAGAAAGTCACAGAGGCAGAAGAAGTGAGTGGTAGAAGGAATGGGCACAGGAGACAAGTTACAGAGGCCAAAGAAGGGCAGAGAGAAGAGTAAATTTACACTTGGGAGGCGGGGAGGGGTCTGGAAAGGTGTGGGGGGGGCTGCTCCTGAGAGGAAGAGCATTCTGCGTTCTATGTCCCAAAAGCTTTTAAGTGTGGAGAGTTTAGAGGAGGGCCCAGGGGAGGATCTCAGTAGAAGCTTCATCAGCTTTCCAGGTGTGTCCTTTCAGGGTTGTGGTCTGTGCTGATGGGTTGGCAGCAGGGCAGGGGGTCATTAGTCAGTGCAGCTGGTTCTGATGTCAGTCATAGCATCGCTAGTCTGGTTTTGCTGCTTTTCTGAGCCTGCAGCTTGAAACACAACTGAGGCCTAGATGTGATCTCTAGGCTTAGTGCTTAGGGGAGTGGTTGTATAGGGGCCCACAGGGGAATCATATGCGGCCACTCTTCAGTGCCTTGTTGGTCCTCTAATGGCATCTACCATGTGGGTAGTGACATGCCAAGGGAGGAAAGATCAGGGATGGTCTGAACCACATGTCCAGTGATAGGAAAGGTCAGGGGGGTCTAAACCGCGTGACCAGCAATATGCTAGGGGAGGAAAAACTACCCCGGGGGGTGAGGTTCTTGTTTTAACACTTTTGCCCATTGCTAGGCACCTTGGGCTTTTGCCCTGGTGGCCTTCTGTGCCTGGTCCTTTCTCTGCTCATGTCTGTCTAACTGCCTACCACACATCTGTGCAGCTGAGTCTGACCTCCCCGCTTGAATGCCCTTGGTGTCAGTATCTAGAACATTTCTTCTTTCCTCTTTGCTTGAGGTAACCCCTCTGACTCTGATTATAGATCTTATTTTCTTCTGCTGCTCACGCCTGACTGAATAATAAAGCTGCTAAAGAAAGGTCATTTGTTAAAGTTAGCAGTTATAGAGTATGGGAAGAAGACTAATGCTTTTTGGGCACTGTGTGCCCCAGCCACTTTCATGTATACTCTCACTGAAACTTCAGAGTTGTCCTGTGATATAGGCCTTAATAGCTCTGCCATATCCTGGTGAGGAATCCTGGCCCAGAACTTAAAATGACTCCCTGTAGATAAGCTAATAAGCGGCTTATGTGGTGCATTTGAGGTCCAGCTTGATTTGGACCTCAGATGTACCACAATGCGCACATGCTCACTGAGGCTTTATAAGAGCTTCCTTTTTGTTGTTGTTGTTGTTCAAGTACAGTTGTCTTCAATTTCCCACAACCACACACACACACTGAAATGAAAGCCATGTTGCTTACTAACGTTTAGTGGACTTTTCACTTATCCTAGAAATCAAGCTAGTGTGTTATCCTTTTTTGATTATTTTGTGATCCAGTCTTCTCTTCTTGTCTATTTGGATATGGACGCTGCTGGGCGTGAAGGCTGGGAAGGTGTTTCTTTATCTATGGGAGGTGGAACAGACAGCAACGAATGGAATCCCAGCCTGGGTGTGCTCAGAAACCCAGACGCAGTCTTTGTCATCAGGTTTTACAGAGGCATGAAGAACAAGAAGTGGAGTGGAAGCCGGTGGTCTGTTTCTATGGAGTGGCAAGAATGGATGCGCAGGGATGGGAAGGGCCTTAGAGAGCAGATCCTGCAACGTTCCTGAGAAAAGTCATCTCAAGGGAAAGAGGCTTTTTGTAATGGTGCGCCCGCAGCCTGATCCCAAAGAGGAGAAGAAAGATATTACAATTGCTTGACCACTTCAGGTATCACTGTAACTTCTCAGACTCTACTCCTGGCCAAAGGGAAGCCTAGGACTTCCCAGGACTTGTTCTGCACCATCTAAGCGTGGGAGGCTGAGGCCCTTCTTTGCTCTCCTGGGAAGCGGCCATCTCAGGACACTGAGATCTGACACCGACTGTGTCATCTGGAGATGCAGACAGCTGGTTTCCTGAACTGTGCTGCCTTCATCGGCTGTAGGTAGGGTTGTATTAGGAAGGTTTTAATTGTAGATCTTATTGCCTTCTGCTGCTCATGCCTAACTGAGTAATAAAGCTGCTAAAGAGAGCTGCTTGTAGAGAAGTAAAATCTCGAGTCAGTTTAAAATTTAAAAAATGGTTTTGTTTTTTTTTTAAGCAGAATATCTGTAAACACTTGGTTCCAGTAGGAATTGCTCTTAGACACTTGCTCCGACTTACTGCCAGAATCGGCTGGCTTGGTGGGATACGTTCCAGAGAGTGCCAGAGAGCGGTGACACTGTTTCTCTAACAGTGCTTCCCTTAATTATCTGCTTATCTTAATTATCTCTGCTTCCAGGGATCATTGTGCAGCTTTCTGTGCTGTGAGTTGGGCTTCTAATTGTATATTACAAAAAGCATTCTAAATGGCGTTTTTCACACCTTATTTATTTGCTTCTGTAACTTAGTCTCCACGATTCTTCGTGGGGTGGGGCAGTCCTGGTGGCAGTGCAGGAACCTATCACAATGACCCAGGGAGTTTTTCAAGCTGCAAATTCTCCATTTTACTTATTGCTGCAAGCCACCTGCCTAAGAACATTCCTGGAAAATATGCTGTATCTTTTAGGCATCTTAAGAGCCCCTCCTCCAAATAAAGCATCAGAAACAAGACAAGGTAAAACAAATTCACACAGCACTATTTTAAAAGTTTGCACAAGTTTCAGAGTGTTAAGGTAGAGCATACTGCTGACTATTGTGCAGTCTGGTCGTCTCTGTCTTCAGCTCTCTTTAGCTTGACTGTTAGGAAATGTGTGCCTTATAATCCTGTCACTCAACCGATTAAAAAGAACTTATTCATAGAAATAGTACCACAAAATAAAATGTGATACAAGAAGTAGATCTAAAGTTAGTTTTCTTTGTCACTTAGATTGTTCTGGGGAGAGAAATATTTTCCATAGATGTTTCTCTTTTCTGAAATATGTAGTTAGATCTGTGTTGATGGAGAGTGTAGCTTCATGACATGCAACTTTTTAAAAGCCCTGTAGTCAAATTTAGGGAAAAGTTGAGAGGCAAAGGGATGGGGATAGACATTGGTAAGAGAGCTGGAGACTTGGAAAACAAGTACTAACAACAGAGTGTGTGTATAAAATCTCTTTGGGGGAAGAGCAGGCATGGTCTATCAAGAGAATCCCAAGGAAGGCTCACTGGATAGAGGAGGCTCCATATTCTAGAAGGAGCCAGAGGCAAAAGTGTCCCCCCATCTCTCCTCTTGTAGAAGGCCCTCATTTTTTTTTTTAATTCACAGCACAATAGTGCTATATGTGGAAAATAAAGACCTGGGTTCGTACACCCTTCTGCTTACAACATATTTTAAAGGGCCTCACTTAGGTTTCCTCCAGGCTAACAGAGGAATTGCAGTGTGATTTCCAGACTCTCCATCTGCTTGATAATGATTTATTTTATTTTGTTTTTTTTTTATTTATTTTTTTTGATGAACAGGTACTTAATTCCATCAATAAGGCTTGAATTGCCTGGTCCTGGTAAATTTTTACCATAGAATATTTCCATCTTAGTGAAATCAACCAATCAGCCACAGTGCATAAAAAGTTAGATTCACTATCATTTGATCAAAGCGGAAAGATTGGTGTTGGTGGTGAAGGGGCCCGGAGAGTTCTGAATCCCGGCAGGGAGTCGGTGTTTTCTGCGTGAGGCAGAAAACAATGCTCGGTGAATTGGCTCTGTTCTCACACAAGGGGCCAGCACAGAGGAGCTGGCATATTTTCAACTTATCTCTGAAAAAGCAGTGCTACTTGATTAATTTATGATGACTTCAAAAGTCTTTTTTAAAAGATTGATATTTAACCTCTTGTATATTAATAGCATTTATACTAGATCACTTACTCAATTTCTTCCTAATTTTATGTGAGCAGCAACTTAGGAACACAGATACAAAATGGAAAGGGAACTCACTGAATGAGAGAACATGCCTGCCAATGATACATCTGATAAGTGGTTAATTTCCAAAATATGTAAAGAACTTATGCAACTCAACACCAAGAAGACAAACAGCCCAATAAGAAATGGGCAAAGGACCTGAATAGACACTTCTCCAAAAAGGACATACAGATGGCCAATAGACATATGAAAGAATGCTTAATGTCACTAATCGTTAGAGAAATGCAAATTAAAACCATGGTAGATGTTACTTCACACCTCTTAGAATGGCTATCATCAATAAATCAACAAACAAGTGCTGGTGAGGATGTGGAGAAAAGGCAACCCTAGTGCACTGTTGGTGGGAATGGAGATGGGTGCAGCCGCTGTGGAAAACAGTATGGAGTTTCCTCAAAAATTAAAAAATAGAACTGCTTTTGGCCCAGCAATCCCACTTCTGGGAATATATCTGAAGAAACCTGAAACACTAGTTTGAAAGAATATACGTACTCCTGTGTTCATAGCAGCCTTATTTACAATAGCCAAGATCTGGAAACAGCCCTAGCTCATTAGTAGATGAGTGGATAAAACCGCTATAGTACATGGAATGTACTATATACATTCCATGTGTATTCCATATATATAGTATATACTATATATACTACATACATGGAATGTATTGTGTGTGTGTATATATAGTATATGTGTATATATAGTATATACACACCATATATAGTGTGTGTATACATATATACATACACACAAATATATAGTGTGTATATATACATTGTATATTGTATATATACTATATACAATGCACTTTACACAATGGAATACTACCCAGCCATTAAAAGGGAGGAAATCTGACCTTTTGTGATAGCGTGGATAGAACTGGAAATTATCATGCTAAGTGAAATAAGCCAGTCAGAGAAAGGCAAACACCATATGATCTCACTTATGTGTGGAATCTAATGAATGAAATAAATTGATGAGCAAAATAGGAACAGAGGCACGGACACATGGGACAGACTGACAGCTGTCAGAGGTGAGGAGGGTTGGGAGTAGATGAAAGGAGGTGAAGGGATTAAGCAGAAAACCCCATATATCTAGGAAACACATAGAAACAGACCACAGTGTGTGGCAGCCAGAGGGAAAGTGGGAGAGGGCAAAGAAGGGATAGGGGAGAACGGAAGGAGGCTTTGCTCTGTGCGACAGGCTCACAGTGCCGTGTGCAGATGGTGTTTTGCTGAGTTGTGTACTTGAAACCTGTATGGTTTTGTGAACCAGTTAAAAAATACAGTGGAATTATTATCTAAAGTTTGTAATTTTAATCTATCAGAGACTCTGAGTTTAAGACTATCACTAATTATAAATTTGGAGTTTTTTATTGAAGCAAATTTATCTTAGTTGTAAAGCAATTTTTATACATTATGCTATATGGGATATTAATTTCATATGTTTTTAATAAGCATATCATGAAATAGTCCCATAACTAGCTTCCGGAGGAATGTTGAGTTTCCTTAAAAATAAGGTCACTACAGAAAATTTAAATTATTTTCATATTCAAGCAACAAATAATTGAAAATTAAAGTTTAAAAAATAGATGATCAAAGTAGCATAATAAAGGATAAAAGCCTTATAAATATAATTTTAGAAAAATGTTCACAATTTCCATACCTAACGCTATAAAACGTCACTAAGAGAAATTAACACCTAAATAAGTGGACATATATATCAACTTCATGCATTGACAGGATGACAGGTTTCTACCAATTGAGCTATACTTCACTGCAATCCAATCACAATGCTGACAGTCATTTATTTTTTAAAGTGACAAACTGATTTTTAAAATGTATATAGAAGTGCAAAGTGTGTAGAATAGCTTTTTTTTCTTTTTTTAAGAGAAGATCCATTATGGAAAAGGCACTGACTTTCTTTTTTTAAACATATTTTATTGATTATGCTATTACTAGTGTCCCATTTTTTCCTCCCCTTTATTCCCCTCTGCCCTGTACACCCCCTCCATCATTCTCCCACCTTAGTTCATGTCCATGGATTGTACATATAAGTTCTTTGGCTTCTCCATTTCCCATACTATTTAATTATGTTTTAAAGTATAACAAAACTCTGTGAGTCACACCAGCTGATATAAAGGCCACATCAGACTACACCAGCCTCAGTTGTGAGGCTACAGAACCACATCCGTGTGGAATCCGTGTGCTGCAGACAGGAACTGAACAAAATAGAGCATCTAGAAAGAGACCCACACACAGATAGTCAACTGATTTTTAAAAAGACATTAAAGTAATTTAATACACAAATCTTTTCAACAAACTTTTCTAAAACAATTGGAAAGAGTTCTCAGAAAATTGAATTTCAACCTTCACCTTGCACTTAATACAAAAATACAGTCCAGGTGATTAGAAACCTAAAAAAAAAAAAAAGTTAAAAATGAAATCTACAGGTACACACAACATGGCTGAATCTCAAAAACTTGTTAAGCGTTAACAAGTTTTGCTTACAAAGGGTATATACTGTACAAATCTTACAAAGGGTATATACTGTACGAATCTTTTACTTGTGGTCCTATAACAGGTCAAACTAATATATAGTAACAAATTAGAACAGTAGAAAAAGACAATAGGTGTAATGGGTATGTTCAGTGTAGTGATGAGATGGTGGATATACGATCGCATTTATTTCCGAAAACTCAAATGTTACACTTCAAATCTGTACATGAATTATGTCTCAATGAGAACTAGTTTCTTTAAGGAATAACTTACCAGACTCTGGGATAATGGTGCGTGTTGCCTTTGCCTTTCCAAGCAAGCATTTCACAAGCATTGTTTCTAAAACTTTGGTTGCCTCAGAACTCTATTGTATTAGTTAGTGTCCTCCAGAGAAAGAAACGGCTAGGATGTATGTGAAATGAGAGAGTGCCACAATTGTGTGAGCTGGCAAGTCCAGGATCTGTAGGGCAGCCTCGGAGGCTGGAAACTCAGGCAGGATTCCTGTGTTTTAGTCATGAGGAAGAAGTCCTTCTTCCCAGTGAAACCTCAGTCATTGTTCTGAAGGCCTTCAACTGATTGGGTGAGGCCCACCACAACCGGAGGATAATATGCTGTGCTTAAGGTCAGCCGATTGTAAATATTAATGACATCTAAAAAATACCTTCACAGCCACACCTAGACTGCAGTTTCATCAAACAACTGGGCACCGTAGCCTAGCCAAGTAGACACATAAAATTAACCACCATACCTAAGGAAGGGAGACCCACACAAACAGAGTTTATTTATAAAATGTTGCATATTTGTTCTTACATGTTTAAACTTCAGTCACCTTCAAAGTACTCTCCATTTGATGCAATACACCTATCGACACATTCTTTCCAACACTCAAAACAGTTTTTGAACTCGTCGATTTTGATGCCTTTTTGTGCTTCTGCCATTTTTTGTTTTGCTTCTTTCACATGGGCAAAACTTTTCCCTCTGAGGACTTTTTTCATCTGGAGAAACAAAAATATTGCTTGGGGTGAGATCAGGTAAATAGGGGGTGTGGGTCACAGGGGTCATGCCGTTTTTTAATCAAAAACTGTGAACACTCAGCAGGGTGCAGAGTGAGCTCCTAAATTACCCATTAAGAAGCACTGAAAGAGTTTTCAAAAAAAATTCACTGAAGCCAAACACAGACTCTCATAACCATGCCAGCTTGTTCACTGAGACAGTTGGATTCCTAGAACATTCACCTAGCAGGGGAAGCCCTTACTACAAGGGGCCTGCCCTCCAGAAGGTAATTCAATTTTGGGGGTCACCCCTTATAATTATGGAGGATTTTGCACAACTCAGTTGGGAAACCAAAGGCACTTTGGAGTAAAAAATTTCCAAATTGAAGCAGGACGGCTTATAATTTGTAATTAAAACATGTAGGCTATCTTTATAGTCACAACCCCCAGTCATGTCTATGAAATAGATAGGATCGGGTTCATGAGCTGAACTTGTTGGCTAATGATATACATGATCATTTCCAAACTGCAGGCCTGTAGGCAAGAGGGGAAGCCTCCCTTTCCTCACCCTCTTCTCCAGCACCGTCCAATGAGGAAAAATTATAAGTTTAATCACATAAATTTTAAAGGTTTTTTTTAAAAAAAGATTTTATTTATTTGTAGAGAGAGGGGAGGGGAGGGAGAAAGTGAGGGAGAGAGACATCGATTGATTACCACTCATAGGCTTCCACCTGGGGACCTGACCCAAAACCCAGGCATGTGCCCTGACCTGGAATCAAACCTGCAACCTTTCAGTTTTCAGGATGACCCCTAACCCACTGAACACCAGTCAGGGCTAATCACACAAATTTTAGAACAATGATTGGATCACCTTCACTTGATCCTCAAACCACTCTGTATATTGAGTGAGAGAGATGTCATACTTCTTTTTTTTTTTTTTTTTTTTTGACAGAGGAAGGATCAGTATTAATGAGATGGATAGAGTTGTCAAAGATACAATCATTTTTAAAAAATTCGCTATGCCAGGCATTTTGTTTTTAGAAACTTGAAATGAATGCACCAGTGAACAAATCACAGGAAATCTCTGTGTTTGTGAAGCTTGCATTCTAGTGGGTGGGAGACAGAGGGAAAATAATCCTATAGAAAATTCTGTAGTAAGTTAGAGAATGATAGAAAATGGTAAGTGCTGGGAGAAAAAAATGGAATATGTTAGGGGGTGCTGAGAAGCTCGCATGGGGGTTGCCTCATTAAGAAGGTGGCATTTAGGCAGAGGCTTGAAGATGAACTGAGGGAAGGAGGCTTGTGGATGCCCCAGGAGAGGGAGCACCTGATACAAAGCCCCAAAGCCTGGTGCCCGAGACTGGAACCCTGGTCTCAAGTAGTTCATTCTTTCACCAGGCATTAAGCATACTCTCTGTAGGTGTGGTTCTAGGCATCAGAGCTTCAATAATAAAAATAGATACTTTGCCTAGGAAATTGCTGATTCCTTGTTCTTGTCATCACAGGAGTGTGGTTCCTCAGCCATGATCCACAAAGTCTTTAAAAGGGTCTTTAAATCTATTTTGCTGTCAGAATTTCTTGTACACAGTAAATGTGTGTATATTATTTTCAAATATATAGGTGTTATTGATAATAGAACAACTTCAGTAACTTAATAATTATCATTACACATTATTCAACTGATAGATACTAAAAGTCCTGCTGTGATCACGGTGGGTGGTATACAGCCTGTGAGCAATTCTGAAGCTGAAAAGGGTTCTCATTCTGGAAAATGTTGGACGCACTTCTGCTCTGTTCGATGAGCTTGCCAGCTGAAGTTAGCTCCAAAAGCCACACCGAAAATGTGATGTTCCTAAAGACAAGAGAGGCCTTTGAAAGTTTTTAACTGGAGGAATAACATGATCAGACCTGTGTTTTTTGAAGATTTATTTTTATTGTCAGTTATTCAGAGGATGCCAAGTGGAATAAATCTATTGAGGAATGCATATTGTTTAATTATAGTTACTTGATTCATTTTGTAACAGTGATCCCAATTGCACTGCACTTAATTCTTTGTTCCTAATGCTTAAGAGAGATTCAAATCCCAGTATCTTTGCATATGTGAATTAGTATTTCCAAATTGGAAGCGCCTTCTACTAAAAGTCAACAATTAAAAGTAGTGTTATAGGTTAGCCCTGGCTGGAGAGCCTGAAGTGAAACGTTGGGAACCGTGATGACGACAGACCCTTGCGAGGGTCTGTGCACATGATAGCAGATTGACCTCTGGTTTGCAAGCTGATGGGACATTTCTGTGGTTGGATGCGCTTTCCTTTTAGCCTCATGCTTGCAAGTCTAGCCTTCAGTAGTTGAACCTTTCTGGTCTTGACAGACTGTGGTGAATCAAAGAATTATTGTATGAGAGATTTGGAAATACATATTTAATCTTGGTAAAAATCCCTCTATCAATATTTAATTTTGAATGGTTTAAGTATTGATAAATACATTTTAAGAGACTTGACAAAGACGGAAATCAATCTACTCAGGTTTGACAGGCTAAAGCCATTCATTCTATCTTTGTAAAGGATTCCCAAAGCCTTCTGCTTGTCTTGGATATTTTCACTTGAGATTCTCCTTGTGTTTTATATTTTATTCCCGTGTAGCATTCTTTCCCACTCAGGAAAGCCGTTTCTTTGTGATCACTGCTGGTCTCCAATTCATTTCTTCACACTGACTCTATACACAGCCTTGATGAATTATCATACATTGTGGTATATTTTGATCTTTGATGTTGCTGTCAGGCAGAATATCAATGTGAAATTGTAACAGTTGTTTGCATTTATGTTTAATTCAACCTGTGTGGTACTGGCAACACTATGAATATTCATTCTTTGGCAGGACACATGCTTCTGGCTTTGTTGCTGATTCAGATTTTTCCATGCATGTGGGTATGTGGTAGCTCTCACACAAACATCTAAATGCTCGATTTCTAGTGCTTCCCCCTTGCCAGATGGTACACATGCAGCCACAATTTTCCAGACAGTATTGCTGTCTGGGTAGAAATCAATATACATTCTGAGTTTTTCATGTGTGCTTTTCATCTCAGTGCATATTAAATGAGATCTGGTCACAGCAAAATGGCTCTCCTTTGCCTAAAGAGGTTATGGGAGTCCTCAGCTTTTACATTTGCAGTGGTTTTATTCACTATTAGGGGGTATCTTCCCTTGTTAATATACTGGTTGCTACTGAGACTTAGTAAGATAGTCTCAGCTGCACTCTTGCTGAGACACACTCTAGCCCCAATGACCTGTATGAGCCAAGAAAAGAAACGGAAATGTGAAATCCACGTAGAACTGTGCTGTGTGTCTGTCCAGCACAGACCGGGGATACCGAGTGGTGTTGAAGCACGGTGCATGTTTGTACGGGGACCAGGCATTCAGTCTGCATTTGACCTTGCCTTTCTTCTGTTTCTTTTTTTCTTTTTCAATTATTAGGCTAGAAAAGCTGAAATGAGGGTCCTTTATATCTTGGAACTTGTTAAGGAGCTGCAAGTACTGGTGTATATTAGTCAATTCCTATTTATAAAATGCATTCTGAATGAAAAAAAGACAGAACTATAATACTCTTCAGACTACCTTTGTAAAACAAGCATTTCTTATAAAATAAATGTGCATGAAACTTAATATAATGTTTTTGAGAAGTGAGGCAGATGATGATGATGATGATGGTAAAGATATTATAATTTAATGAGAGACTACTATGCTCTAACACTGAATTTATGTCTCTAGAGTCATTATCTAATGTTATACTGACAATGACCCTGTTGGGGGGACCTTGCCCAAGGTCATGCTGCTGGCAGAGACAGACATAGAACAGAATCTCAAGCCAGGCTGAGAATTAAGCCTGTAATATTAACAAGTACAGTACTGTAGGATACCTTGTTTGAAAACATGTGTATAAATAACATTTAATCAGTGTATATAGTTTTGAAACCATACGGCTCTCATTGAATATGCACGTTAATAGATTAGCATCTATTTTACTATACTCCCTCTCCGTCACCACCACACATTTGTCCTCATTGCCCTTGCAGTAAAACAGCACAAAACAAAGATTACTTACAGAATGAAATACTGATTTCGCCTAAATCTGTACATCTCCTGATACCGAGACAGTTTCTTACTTACCTCTAAACCATAAACTAGATCACATCACACCTGAGATATTCCTCCTGGGTACTTGCACTTCCCTAGCCTCTAAATATGTCTTATTAACCTTGAATACAACTATAGCCAGATGCCTCAGCTGTAGGATCTGCAGATCCTCCTCCACATTGTTCCTGCTTTTGCTTCTATGGAGGTTTGACTCTCCATCTTCCCTAGTCCGTGCATCTTCATCACCTCTCACTTCTCAAGGAATTATTTAACTTCTCGCCATTCCATATCCCTTCACCACTACTGAAATTTGTGTGTATCTATCAAGTTGTGGTCACATTTCTCTTTATGTGGAGCCTTGTGTGTTTTTCTGATGTTTTATGTGTCTATAGTTCCTTCATGGTATCTATGATTGTACTGAATACTGAAGATACTTGCTCTTTTTCAATGGGTTGCTTTCGATCTCTCAAGCTTAACAGAAAAGATGAAGTAGCTAGAATATTTTAAAAATTGATAAGCAGAGCAGTGACTGGGTGGCTCAGTTGGTTGGAGCGTCATCCCTTACACCAAAAAGGTTGCAGGTTCCATCCTCAGTCAGAGTACATACAGGAGGGAACCAATCAATGTTTCTCTCTCTCTCCCTCCTCTCTTGCTTCCTTCCCTCCCTTTCTCCCTCCCTTCCTCCATTTCTTTCTCTCTCAAATCAATAAAGATACCCTCAGGTGAGGATTAAAAAATTGATAAGCAGAAATTAGGTTTGGAAAGGAGTCAGGAAAATGCCCCATTTTGTATGTTATTTTTTCCTTTACAATGTTTATGTTAGCATGGGTTATTAAAATGCTGATAAAAAGTATTTTTGTCTAAACAAAATAAAAAAACTATAAATGCATGTATTGAGCCGTAATCCAGAAATACTATGATGAGGTTCCAGTTTTAGGAGCAGAAAATCCCATAGAAATTTGCCTAGCAACTGTGTGTTTCACTGCACCATGACTAATTAAACACAAACAGAATAGGAAGAAAACCACATGGCACATATGCCCAATGGGCCTATAATTATATTCTAGGTAGCATGGTGGTAATAATACCTAAGGAAAGAAAACCTTCTCTTTACTCTTTGTTCTATAAATTACCGAGTATTGTTTCAGGATACAAATTAAAATTATTTGAGATTTTGTTTTTAACTCTGATATTATGAAATTGAAAGGAGGAAGGTTCTCTTTTTATTGACTGATTATAGCATCTCTAAATTATTCCTCTACAACCTCTCTTAAAAGTGGAAATTATGACAATATAAATGAAGAGTTTTTTTCATTTAAATACTTTATTTTCAACTTTTGGCAGGTGAGAAAAATTACAATAAAATTGTTGGCTAAATTTAGACAATTAAAACTTTCTTAGATCTTTTCTGATAGCCACTTCAACAAACCTTCCATGTAAGTTAACAAATATTGCTGAACTCATTGCAGCCCTTGATGATGGCACTGAGTCCCCTCTTTGGTATTCCCCTCTGCTGAGTCTGTCACCTGGTCTGCTTTGGCCCTCAGTGTCCTCCAAGCATATATGGGAGACCCAGGCACGCAATTTTTCTCGTCTTTATTATTACCGAGAAACCGGGAGCCAAGTGTTTGATAACATGGATTGTGTGGAACCGCACCCCGAAGCTAAGGCTTCTCTGATGGGCATTGTTATGTTTGCTTGACTGAGTGGGCTATCATTTTACATATTTATATTTGTTGAAAAGTAATAAATGTATCATGCATCAACCCATAAATCCCCTTAGTCTCATTCCTCCCAAGAAAATGACTGTTAACATTTTAGTGGGCGTCAACCTTCCTTCATTTGTATGCATCATCAAATCTGTTGTATTTATGTATGTATGTATGTATGTATGTATGTATGTATGTATACACATGGATTTTTGCATCCAGGAGGACTTTCCACACTGATACATTTAAGTCTATCATTTGTGTTAACTGCTGCAAATTATTTCATAGCCTATTGATGCTCTTGAGAAGATTAATGTGTATAAGTATGTGCTATCATGCTCCTGTGTGTTTATTTCTGCAAAAGAAAAATAGCTTATTCTTGGAAGTACAATTTTTAGGTTAAATAACATGCTCATTCTTTTCCAAGTGCCTCCTTATTCATTGCTACCACAGGCAGCTCATTAGCATGACTGCCACTTGGTTCCCACGTTCACTTTTCCAATGCCTCGGGCCACGCTGCCAGCCATAAATGGTCTTTCCTGTGTAACTTGACCCCAGGAGGATTTACTTTTGCCTGATTTTTTAATCCCCTGTGGAACATAAAATATGTATTTGAAATGGTTCTCATATTGCAATTATTGTTACTCTCCTAATCATCAATTGGCCTTGAAACAAAACTAAATAAATGATGATCTAGAGGGTAAATTTTGCTGTAACCATATTAAGAGGGGCCACCCAGGAGCCATGCACAAAATTACTGAGCTTTTCTTTCCATTCCTGCTCCCACTGCTGCCTTGTTATGCCAGGACTAGAGAATTATAAGAGAGAATGTGTGGAGTAGTAAGATGAGCCTTGGAATTATGTATGTCTTAAATTGTCTGTATTACCCCACTCAGATATTTTACTTTTACATTCTATCCCATTTAAGTTATCGTAAGTATAGAAAATTATATGCACAAAATGTCTTAAACATTGGAAGTTACTTGAAAGACTCCATAGGAATGGTTATTAAATTGATACATAATATCAAGTGTAGGTTATGGATTTATTAGAAATTGTAAGTAACAATTATGGGAAATATTTGTTATGCTTAGTAGTTAATCAAAATTGTATGAAAAGATGTGATTCTGGCTATAAATACTCAAACAATCTACAATAAAGGAATGGACAAATGAAAACAAAAACAAAAACACCTCAGCCCACCTAAGCATTAGGGAAAAAGTAAATACAATTCCTAATGGTGGCTATGGTGTCAATGGTGAAGAAGGTTGGGGGACTTTTTCTTTACTTAATGTCTTTTCCTTAGAACTGTATCTGCTTTACTGTAAAAACAACCCATAATAACTAGCATCTGTATTTTAATTGTGTCTCCCAGGGTGTCCTTGCCAAAGAGAAGCAATGAAAAAGATTATTTCCCAGATAACATCTTCTGATTGATTAAGAATAATATGCTTGTTGCATTTACATTAGATTTTTAGTTCATATGAGGCCATTTACCTTTTTATCAAAGGTGATACTTCTCAGATAGGTGGGAGATCAAAAAAAAATTAAGTGAAAACCAGTGTTGTTCCACACAATAAGTATAAGCTGAATGTGGGGGAAGTAAGAATGCACATTTTATACTTTGCTGCAAAATTGTAAGATCGTATATTGTATATTGTTTTGGTAACTTCTACTGGGAAAGTAGATATAACATTTTACTGGTAAAAAATAGATAATTATGGAAATAGATTGAAAATCATTGTTAAGTATATGGGAAAACAAGGTTTGTTTTATTGCTTAAGCTGCTTTAATACATTGATATTAATTAAATGATATAATGTGGATTTGTGTTTTAGTAATTACTAATTTTTATAAAACTGGGGAACTACATAGGATATTTTTTTAATAATTTTTTTACTAAATAATTGGGAACTTTAGGTATTTTTGCCTACTTTTTTCCAGTTTGACTTACTATATTGGTATAAAAATTATTTACAGCTTTAAATACCTGTGGGGTATATGTTACATATTATATACATATATAATAGTACTTCTTTGAAGAAATGTATTTCAATGAGATGCTTCAGACAACAATA
>PVKU01007186.1:0-91564 GCA_004027475.1 Anoura caudifer
AATCTCTGGATTTCACATGGTGGGCATATTTGCCCACTGGGTGGGCCTGGGTGTACTGCCACCATCCCTGATTCAGTACATTTCTCTTAACCATCATTTTTATTTGGTGAAGCCAGAAGCTCAGTGGATTCACAGTCAGCAGAATGTAGGGCTTAATATAAAATCTGCATTGTTCTAATTCCTCATCTAATTAGAAAGGGACCCTGATGATAGTGAGAAAATGACAGAGGGAAATACAATAAGGATTAGTTATATTTATGATAAAGTGATTTAATTTTTCAGAAAGAAATCAGCTGCTTTCTGACAATGGCTGTAGTCATAGCGAGAAGTAAAAATATTATGACCAGAAGTATACCAAATATATTCCCTATCTCTATTAACCAAAACTACGTCCCTTTAGCTTTACCTTTTCTTTCCATTTAGTACTCAAAACTTTTTGAAAGAAAGTATAAACACATCTACTTTGTGGTCCCAGTGACCAATATCAACTTAATATGTTGCTCTACTAGTGGCTTCTTAAGCGTCAACAAAAATCATTGTTTTTAATCACAGGTATGAAGCTAAATTGATGGTACTTCATTGCAAAGAGTTGCTAGGTTGGATGTTCTTTGGTGAAACATTGGGGCAGAACTGACCTTCCTAGTATATTCTCAGTCTGTTTAAGGGATGGTTGCTCACACTTTCATACATAACTACCATCTCTAAGTGTAATGAGCCTTTTCATAAAATAATGGTAAAAGCAAATAAAATGTGTACCCCAGATGTAGTTATTTTAAACAAATCCATGTGTCCCACCTCCCCATATTCTCTTTTTGTATTATTATTTTTTATTTTTGATCAGGAAAACCAGAAGTCTATGGTGCAGGTATTTTGTGTTCAGGGATGTGGTGACACCTGTTCTGGGTCACTACTCACCTCACATGATTGATCTGTAATTGATGCTCAGTATTCTTCCACACGTTACGTATTGTTATGAGACTGTACTTCCAATAGTGAGGATCTATGCTAATTTCATATTATTTTTTATTTCTTTCTGTATCCTGTTTATTTTTATTTTTTTAAAAATAAGAATGTATTTTTATTTTCTTATCTTTACTCAAGAACATTTTTTCATTGTTTTTGAGAGAGGAAGGGAGAGAGAGAAGCATCAATAGGTTGCCTCTTGTACACGCCTGGATGAGGGATCATACTCTCCTGGACTAGATATTGAACCAGCAACTTATATATGTGCCTTCACCAGTTTATGGGATTGCCAGACAGGGTGAGAATATATTTTTCAAACATACAAAACAATTAACCTATTATTCCCACATTTATAACACTACTAACTTTTTAAAGACAGACAAAAGTAAAAAAAAATATTAATGCCCCATAAATACCACCCACAAATAATTCCTATTAATATTGTTTTAAATCAGACTATGCTTTAAAAATTCAAATAATGGATGTATAAAAATAAAAAGTAAAAATCTTCTATCATAACCTGCCTTCAAAAATAACTACTGTCAACCTGGCTGGTGTGGCTCAGTTGACAGGACATTGACCCGTACAGTTATGGGTTGATTCCAACTCAGTGTACACACCCAGGTTGCAGGTTCGGTTCCTGTTCAGGGCATGTACAGTATGAGATGGCAACCAGTCTATATTTCTCTGTCTCTGTCTCTCCCACTTCTTCTCTCTCTAAAAGCAATAAAAAAATGTCCTTGGTGAGCATTAAAAAAGAGTAATAACTACTGTTGTCACTACTTCTTATATGTGTATAAATATATATCTAGAATGTAATTTTATATATATGCCATCATATATGTGTGTGTTTGCATATGCATCATTAATTACTTTAATATATCTTATATGTCTTTACATATATGCATATAGAGTTGTAATACGTATGTTTTAAAATGTATAATCTGTTATTATATAGTTTATTTCTACTAATGGTAATTTAGATCATTTCTAATTTTCACTCTTTACAAATATTTAGATAGTCCTGGTTTTTTATTTCCAGGATGAAGTTTTTTCCAGGTTAAAGTGAATATACTTGTTTATTTATTTTGGAATAATTTGTTAACCACATTGTAGTTATTTTACTAGCTGTGGAATCCTGAGTCGAATGTATATGTATTAAAATGTTTTATAAATTTTGCCAAAATGGCTTCTAAAATGGTTACAGAAATATATACTGCCCTATATATGTCCCTAACAGTGGCTTACAAATTTTTAGTGAATTTAAAGGTAGAAAACTATTCCAAATTGTTTCAAATCTCTTTAATAACAGTTGTAATAGAGCATATTTTTACAAGTTTATTGGCCTTTTGCATTTATTTTAAGTGTTCTCAAATGTCATTAAGTGTTTTCATTGATAAATTATATACTTTTCTTATTAATTTCTAGAAGGTATTTTCATTTGGAAAGACATTAGAAAAGAAGGAAGGAAGATAGGGAGGAAGGGAAATTAACTTACCAAAAATACAATTTTCAATCACATCTTAGCATGAGCTGAAATGTAAGGTCACCCATTTAGAAGTGTTTAGAACTAGTGCTGAGTGGAAAACACTATGCTCCGTGCTCCAAGGTGCAGGTAGGAAGAAGAATCAGAGAAACAAAGAAATCACCAAATGCGAGAATGTGTTCCTTGCCTTAAAAGGGCTGGGCCTCTGCGGAATATGCTTGATAATATTACCTTTTCTTTGAGTAATTTGATATGTCCTTTTCAAAAAGGAGAGAGAGAAAGAATGACTTTTGATTTGCACTAGACTGTAGTATTGTTCAAATTAATCACCACCTATCCCTGGGGTGCTTGATAGTAGCCCATCCCATCAATGCTGCTTGACCTTGTGACCTGCACAGCACTATCCTGAAATGTTTAAGACAGGTCTAGACGCGTGCACCCCAGTGTGGCAATACAATGGAGTACAGCCACAGCTAAGCCATGATGGACATGTAACTGCAGTGAAAAAGTAACCAGTCTGGTACTGAGGTCCTGGGGTTTCTGGGGGCAGTTATGACATCACCATGCTGTAACCTAAGCTGAGAGGTAATTGCTTGTTTAGGCTGTATGGAGCAATGAACCTAGTTGCCGCTTCTTTGGGGAAATTCAGAAAGACACATTCAATAGGCATGGTAGCATCAGATTCCTGAGAGCCTTTAAAGCTAGTCTAACAAATTTCACATTTCTCCTGAAAGCAATGGGAGTCTAAGGTTTCATAAACAAAGACATTGTGCCTTCCATTGGGAGCCAGTTTGTAGAGTTGATTAGGAATGAAAGTGTGAGAAGTTGAGAGAATCCTTACTACAACATCGCCAATGAAACTTGAAAAGGCCGAGTGAGGGTGGTGTCAATAGAAAAGAAGAAAAGAAGCAAGATCGGATAAAAAGCAAAACCCAAAACAGAATATTATCTATTCTCATTTGACTATGCATTGGATGGAAGTTATAGCTTAATAATAATTCTGAAAATTTCCCAAATGGATCTTTCAGATGCAATGTCTACCATCTGGAGTATTGATTTGAGAACATCTGGATAATGATTAAATATCGTAGTTTTCCAGCAAATGTCTAGCATAGTATATAAACAACCTTGGAGTAGAATTGTAATCAGTTTCGAAGGAGAATAAAATAAGTTTCCAGGAATGCTTAGAATTATAAAATTAAATAATTATAAATCTCAATTTTTTACTTTAACCTGCATGTGAATTATATATATGTACATATAATGACACCCAATTTTCATCTGCTTTGAGGAAATTCTTTCCCTGAACCATTATCGGTTTTATATTAACTTAGAACTACAGTTATGGTTTTTGTTTGTCTGTTTCTTTTTTATGTGTGTGTTTCATATGATTAGGAATTTGATTCTGTGCCTTGAGTTGGGAACAGTCAGTCAGGCTTTAGAACTTGTATGTTGCTTGTGACTCCTAATTTATTTTTTTCTTCTTTCCTTCTTCTCTTACTTTCATAAATGTTAGTTGACCACCCCCCACATACCATGTGCTGTACTAGGCATTAGGGATATGGAAGTAATTAGAGCAAAGTCTCTGTCCTCTTGAAACTTCTACTTTTGTGAGGAAGAAAGAAAGAACACATACAAATATGTAACATAGCTTTTTATGTAACAATTTTTTAATTTATTTATTTTCTTTTTGGCTACAGGGCTTTTAATTTATTATTTTTCTTCTTTTTCAGCTTTATTGAAATATAATTGATCTATTTCTTAATTTAATCTTTATTGTATTTTTCCATTACCATTTAGCTCCCTTAAACCCCCATACCCCCACAGTCACCACACGGTTGTCCATGCCAATGAGTCCTTTTTCCTTTTTGCTCAATCCCTCCACCCCTAACTTCTCCCCCTGCCACTAGCTGTGATCCTGCTCTCCATGTATGAGTCTGTCCTCTTTTTCCCTTGTTCATTCACTTTATTCATTAGATTCCACATATGAGAAATTATATAGTATTTGTCTGAGTAGCTTATTTCACTTAGTATAATGGTCTCCAGGTCCATCCAAACTGTCACAAAGGGTAAAATTTTCTTTTTTTAATGGACAAGTAGTATTCCATTGTGCAAATGTCCCATAGTTCTTTCATCCATTCATCTACTGATGGACACTTGGGCTGCTTCCATATCTTGGGGATCATAAATAACACTGCAATGAATATAGGGGTGCTTATATTCTCTCAAATTAGTATTTTAGGCTCTTTCAGATATATTCCCAGAAGTGGGATCACTGGGTCAAATGGCAGATCCATTTTTAATTTTTTGAGGTGTCTCCATACTGCTTCACACAGTGGCTGCACCAGCCTGCATTCCCACCCACAGTGCAGAACTGTTCCCCTGCCTCCACATCCTGGCCAGCACTTGTTGTTTGTTGAGTTATTGATGGTGGCCATCCTGACAGGTGTGAGAGGACATCTCATTGTGGTTTTAATTTGTATTTCTCTGATGATTGGTGATGTGGAATATCTTTTCATACTTCTATTGTCCATCTGTATGTCTTTTTTGGACAAGTGTGTATTCAGGTCCTTTGCCCATTTTTTAATTGTGTCATTTGTTTTTTTGGTATTGAGTTTTGTTAAGTATTTTATAAAATTTGGATTTTAATCCCTTATCAGATGTATCAGTGAATATGTTCTCTCATTCTGGAGGTTGTCTTTTTATTTGTTGATGATTTCCTTTGCTGTGCAAAACCTTTTTAGTTTGATGAAGGCCTGTTTATTTATTTTTTCTTTTATCTCCCTTGTCTGGGGAGATATATCTGATGAAATATTGCTATGAGCAATGTCCGAGATTTTGTGTCTATGTTTTCTTCTACTTTTTAAAAAAATTTTTTTGGTCTAACATTTAAGTCTTTGATCTGTTTTGAATTTATTCTTGTGTGTGGTTTAAGAAGGTGGTCTACTTTCACTTTTCTGCATGTATCTGTCCTATTTTTCTAATACCATTTATTGAATAAACTATCTTTAGCCCATTGTATGTGCTTGCTTCCTCTGTCAAATATTAATTTACTATAAAGGTGTGAGTTTATTTCTGTGCTTTCTGTTCTATTGTGTATATCTATGTGTCTGTTTTTACGCCCATGCCATGCTGTTTTGATTACTATGCCCTTAGAGTATAATTTGATGTTAGATATTGTGATCCCTCCAACTTTATTCTCTTTCTCAGTATTGCTGTTGCTATGTGGGGTCTTTTGTGGTCCTATATACATTTTTGAAATATTTCTTCTAGTTCTGTGAAGTATATCATTGGAGTCTTGATAGGAATTGCATTGAATCTATAGATTGCTTTGGATACTATGGACATTTTAGTGATCTTAATCCTTCCTATCGATGAACATGTTATGTGCTTCCACTTATTTATATCTTCTATTTCTTTCTTTAGTGTCATAATTTTCTGAGTACAGGTCTTTCACATCCTTGGTTAGGTTTATTGCTAAGTGTTTTATTCTTTTTTGTAGCAATTGTGAATGGAATTGTATTCTTAATTTCCATTTCTTTAGTTTGTTATTGGCATATAAAAATGCAACTGATTTCTGGATATTAATTTTGTATCCTGCTACTTTGCTGAATTCATTTATCAGTTCTAGTAGTTTCTTGGTGGAATCTTTGGGGTTCTCTACATATAGTATCATGTCATTGGCAAATAAAGACAGTTTTACTTCTTCCTTTCCAATTTGGGTTCCTTTTGTTTCTTCTACTTGTCTGATTGTGGTGCCAGGACTTCCAGTACTATGTTGAATTGTAAGAGTTGAAAGTGAACATCCTGTCATGATGCGGATCCTGGCCCATGGGGTCCATGTGTTGTGGCTACAATGAACAAATTTACATGGACTACAGAAGTCCTGTGGAGAAAAAGGGACAGCATGACCACTCTCTCAGTGAGAGAGGGCCCTGACCCCTGCCTGGATAGAATTTTATTGCTTTTCTGGGTACATTACATCGAGGATGGTCCTCATTTACTATGCACAGGTTCACTGTAGGTGATTACCTTTTAAGATAACAAAGGAAAGAGCATTGCTACTTTCTTCAAAGAGGAGGATGTTACAGATGCAAGGAGAAAAGTGTTTGAACTGGTTACACTCCATACTTGGGAGGTTTAGCTCAGATTTTAGAAAGTTACTTTAGAGATTCACAGTAAACATTTGCTGCCTCAATCCAGGATGAGGGAGTTTTAGCAAAAGCAAATCTCATAGCAACCTAGGTACAATGCAGGCCTGATTCCCCATGGGAGAACCCATCTGTGAGTGTGGGTTCTGTGTGCCAACCTTGATCCCCACTGGCCTTTCCGAGTGGGGGCTGGGCTACATTTCCCACTGCAGAATAGTTCCCTATACTGTCTTGTTCCCTATCTTGAGGGGAGTACTTATAGTTCTAGACTGTTGAGTATGATGCTGGTAGTGGGCTGGTTATATATGGCTTTTATTATGTTTAGGTATGTTCCATCTATTCCTACTTTGCTGAGAGTTTTTATGATAAATGGGTGCTGAATTTTATCAAATGCCTTTTCTACTTCTATTGATATGATCATGTGGTTTTTATCCTTCATGTTGTTTATGTGCTAAATCACATTTATTGATTTGCAAATACACCAACCTTGCATTTGCAGAATAAATCTTACTTGATCTTGGTGTATGATGTTTTACATTCATTGCTATATTCAGTTTGCTAATATTCTTTTGAGTATTTTTGTGTCTACGTTCATCAGGGATATTAGCCTATAATTTTCTTTGTGTGTGTGTGTGTGTGTGTGTGTGTGTGTTTATTGGGTGTTGGAACTAGGATAATGCTGGCCTCATAAAATAAGTTTGTGAGCCTTCCTTCTCTTGAATTTTATGAAATAGTTTGAGGAGAGGTGTTAGTTAGTTAGATTCTTTGATGGAATATTTGATAAAATTCACCTGTGAAGCCATGTGGTCTAGGGCTTTTGTTTGTTGGAGTATTTTGATTACTGCTTCAAAATCACTAGGTGTGATCTGTCTATTCAGATTTCTGATTCTTCCTGATTTACTTTTGGAAAACTGTATGTTTGTAGGAATTTATCCATTTTGTCTACATTGTCCAGTTTGTTGGCACATAGTTGTTCATAATATTTTATTATAATGTTTTGCATTTCTTTGGTGTCAGTTGTTATTTCTCTGTCATTTCTGTTTATTTTATTTTATTTTTTTAATTTGAGTCCTTTCTCTCTTTTTTTTATGAGTCTGGTTAGGGGTTTGTCAATCTTGTTTATCTTTTCAAAGTAACTTCTCTTGGATTTGTTTATCTTTTGTATCTTTTTTTAGAACTCTGTTTCATTTATTTCTGCTTTGATCTTTAACATTTCCTCCCTGCTACTGATTTAGGGCTTTGTCATTCTTTTTCAAGTTCCTTTAAATGTGAAGTTAGATTGTTTATTTGAGCTTTTTCTTGTTGTTTTGAGATAGGCCTGTAATGCTATGACTTTCCCTCTTAGGACTGCTTTCCCAGTGTCCCACAGATTTTGGATTGTTGTGTCCTCATTTTCATTTGTTTCAAGGCATCTTTTGATTTCTTCCTTGATCTTGTTCTTGATCCTTCATTATTTAATAACATGTTGTTTTGCTTCCATGTCTTTGTGTATTTTTCAGTGTTCTTCTTGTGATTGATTTCTAGTTTCAAAACATTGTGGTTAGAGGAGATGGTTGATATGATTTCAATCTTCCTAAATTTATTGAGATTTGTTTTGTGTCCTAACATGTGGCTTGTCCTAGAAAGTGTTCCATGTGCACTTGAAAAGTATGTATATTTTGTTTATTTGGGGTGAAATGCTCTGAAGATATCAATTAAATCCATTTGACCTAGTGTATCATTCAAGGCCACTGTCTCCTTGTTGATTTTCTGTCTGGACATTCCATCCAATGATGTTCATGGAGTGTTAAAATCCTCAACTATGACTGTATTTCTGTCAACCTCTCCCTTTATGTCCATCAAGATTTGCTTCACATATTTAGTTGCTCCTATATTGGATGCATAAAAGTTTACTAGGGTTATATTGTCTTGTTGGATTTCTCTTTTTCATTATGTAGTATCTTTCTTTGTCTGTTACTATAGCCTTGTCTAAAATTTATTTTATCAGACACAAGTATTGCTACCCCAGCTTTTTTTTTTCTTTTATATTTGCATGAAATATCTGTTTCCATCTCTTTAGTTTTAGTCTCTGTGTATCTTTGGATGTGAAATGGGTCTCCTGGAGGCAGCATATATATGGGTCTTGTTTTCTTATCCATTCAGCTACTCTATGTCTTTGGGTTAGAGCATTTAAGCCATTTACATTTAAGGTCATTATTGATAGCTACCTATTTAGTGCCCTTTTATTGTTAACTATTTTGTACTGTTTTTCTTTTCTTAAAGAAAGCCTTTTAACATTTGTTGCAGTGCCTGCTTGGTGTTAACAGACTCCTTTAGCTCTTTCTTATTTGGTAAACTCCTCATCTTTGATTTTAAATAATAATCTTGCTGAGTAAAGTAGCCTTGGTTTTATAACCTTGCTTTTCATCACCTTGAATATTTCACGCCACTCCCTTCTGGTCTGAAATGTTTCTGTTATCAGATGTCACTCTATTGGTACTCCCTTGTAGCTAACTACCTGCTTTTCTCTTGCAGCTTTTAGGATTCTCTCCATGTCTTTAAGTCTTGTCATTTTAATTATGGTGTGTCTTGATGTAGACCGCTTGGTCCAACTTGTTTTGGGATCTCTGAACTTCCTGGATTTATGTGTCTTTTTCCTTCAACAGATTACAGATGTTTTAGGTCATTATTTCTTCAAATAGGTTCTCGTTCCATTGCTCACTCTCTTGTCCTTCTGGTATTCTCATGATGGGGATGTTTTTATGCTTCATGTTGTCCAAAATGTTTCTTAAGGCCCCCTCATTCTTTAATTTTTTTTCCTTTTGCTTCCTTGCCTGGTTGTTGTTTTCTAACTTGTCTTTCAAACCACTTTTTTGAACCTCTATTTCATCTAACCTACTATTTGTTCCTTCCAGAATATGATTTATTTCAGATATTGCATTCTTTATTTCTGACAGGACCTTTTTTATGGTTTCTATGGTTTTTTTTTTTCATCCTATTGAGTATCCTTATAATCATTACTTTCAGCTCTCTATCTGATAAATCACTTGCCTCCATTTTATCTTGTTCTTCTGGAGAATTCTCTTGTTCTTTCATTTGGGGTCTGTTTCTTTGTCTTCCCATTTCGGCTTCCTCTTTGTATAATTTGCATCAATTGCTAAACTAATCAGCTGTTAAATTGATCTGCTGTTAAACTAATCGAGTTGTAATCAGCAGCCTGGCTTAAGCTCCCCAGGATGGGACAGAGCCCTGCAGGCTGGGCTATTGCTTCCCTTCAGGCTGATGCCACTTGGAGGGAGTGCTCTGCCTGAGAAAGATGGTTCCTGAAGTATGCGGAATGATTCTACACAGGGATTCTGACAGCTGCCCCTTCAGTTCTCTCCCCAGAGACACCAACCCAAGACTCTTCTCAAGCGTCTCTAGTCCATTCTGCCCTCCTTCTGCTGGAGCCCAGGGTAAGTGGCTGCAAAGGAAATTTCATACATTGGCCCTTTAAGAGGCTCTCTGCACCTCCAGCCATCTCTCCCTGGCAGACAGAAAGCCTGCTGCTTTTCACAGCTGGATCTTATCTGGTTTCCTTTCTAGCTCTGGTACTGTAGGCTAGCAAACTCACTTGTGGTTTAGACCTCACACTTCTCAGAGGGAACCCACTGGCTGCTGAAATATCCCTCTGGAACTTCAGCTGCCACCCATGGGTGCCCAGCCAACCCGCTTGTGCCTCCTCCATACTCACTACCAGTCTCATTGTGGTAAATGGTTTCTTCTGTCTGTCCTTGTTTTTAAGGCTTCTCTCCAGCTAGTGTTCAGTGGGTTATTCAGGATGATTTCTCTACAATTTAGTTGTAATTCCTGATTGGTCCTGGGAGGAGGTTAGTGTAGCTTCCACTTACTTCTCCATCCTCTTGGATCTCCTAATTGACTTATTACATTGTATAAGTTTAAGGTGTACAATACACTTATATTTTGCAAAATGATTAGCACCATAGCATTATCTACCACCTATAACACATCACATAATCATCATTTATTTTTTGGTGAGAACATTTAAGATCTACTCTTTTAGCAACTTTCAAATATATAACATGATATGAGTAACTATAGCCACTGTGTTGAATATTACATACCCAGAACTTATTCATCTTCTAGCTGAAAGCTTATAGTGTTTGGCTAAATTTTCTCTCCCCCATCCCCTAGTCATATATATGTAATATTTAAATTATTAAATTATTATTAAACTATATATAATATATAATCTTTATCCATTCATCCATTAACAGACACTTATGTTGTTTTCTTAGCTGGGCTGTTGTGAATAGTGCTAATCAATGTGGGAGTGCAGAGATCTCTTTGAGATTCTGTTTGCAATTCTTTTGGATATACAGGGCTGTACAAAAGTAGAGGCATATAGTTACTCAGATGGAGAATAACATAATAATTAATAAATAATAATACAAATGTAAGCTTTTGTGTGTGTGTGTACTCACAACTGTAAACCTACTTTCACCCACATTCTATACCTAGAAGTGGAATTGCTGGGTAGTTGAATTCTTACACTTTTGAGGAATCGCCATGCTGTTGCCATAGTGACCATACCAACCTACATTCCCCCCCTGCAGTGCACAAGGGTTCTCTTTTTTCATATACACTCATCAACTCTTAACTCTCTCTTCTGTTTTTGATAACAAGCATTCTAACATGTGTGAGGTTCTGTCTCATTTTGGTTTTTATTTGCATTACCCTGATGAATGCTGAGCACCTTTACATGTACCTGTTGACCATTCGTATAACTTCTTTATAAACATACCTGTTCAGATCCTCTTACCTGTGTTTTTCATTGGATTGTTTGGGTGGGTTTTTGTTGTTGTTGTTCTTATGTTGTGTAGTCATTTATATATTTTGGATATTAATCCCTTATCAGGTACATGATTTGAAAATATTTTCTCCCATTTCATAGATTGTCTTTTCACTTTGTTGACAGTTTCCATTGCTGTGTAGAAGCTTTTTAGATTGATGTAGCCCCACTTCTTTATTTTTGCTTTTGTTGCCTTTGCTTTTAGTGTCAAATAAAAAAAAAATCATTGCCGAGGAGCTTATTCTGTATGTTTTGTCCTAGGAGTTTTATAGTTTCCAGTCTATGCATGAGTCTTTAGTCCATTTTGTGTAGATTTATTACCAGATAGGAGCCAGCCTGGAGCAGGTCTGCCTAAGGCTGACCTGTAGTGTGTGCATTCATATAGGAAAGGTTTCCCAGCACAAGTCCAGATGATTTTGAGAGTATGTTTAAGGCTAGAGACAACGAAACGAAGGAAGCACTTAAGGTAGAAGAAGTTAACAGGTGAGAATGTAGGTGGTGCTGTGCTTTGGCTCCCTAGAAAAGTCATTGGAAATGTGTGAGCCAAGGCAGGAAGGCTGTTAGCTCACTGGGAAGCGAAGGTCACAGAGACAGAAGTGAGCCAAAGCGGGGTTACTTTTAGCTCACTGTGAAGTCAGAGAAAAAGGGGGCCCTAGAGACAGGATAAGGACATAAGCCCTGGTTGAGCTGCTGCTGATCACTGCTCCCCTGGATGCAAGTCTCCTGAGGACCCTTAGAGTTTAGGAGGAAATACGTGCTCATGCCCAAGAAGGGGCATGGGCATGCTGCAGAATGAGCCCTGCCTGCACTGATTTTTTGTACTGAGGGCTTTTTACCTTTCTTCTGCAGGTGAGAATCTTAGGAGAGGTTTTCAGCAAAATATTCATTAGCTTTCCAGGTGCATTTTTAATATGCTGATGCATCAAAATGAGCTTATAAATATATCTGTTCTTTGGTCTGCTATACTGTTTTACATTTATTTTGAGTCTGTCTGGCTTTTAATGGAATTTTTGTTGTCTGTTCCCCTGATTTCACTTGTCCTAGAACTTAGCTGGCACAAATAACATCAATTGGGTCTCTGTTCTCTATTTCCCAGAGCAGAGAGATTTAAGCTATGTATCCTTTGGATAGGGAGGAGACATATAAACCATTTGCTCTTGGGTGTCCTTTGTTAGGGAAGATAAAGTCTTGTGATTCACCAGCTGGCTGTAAATTGCTCAAACAATTTGGCCTTGTTTAATTTTCTTGTCTCAGTTTCCCCACTCTGCTTGCTCAGGAATTTTCCTAGCTTCTTACTATCCTGGCACAGATTTTTTGTATGGTGTAAGGTAAGGGTCCAGTTTCACTCTTTTCTATATAGTTTCTCAGTTTTCCCAGTACCAGTTATTGAAAAACTTTATCAAGAAATTATTTGACCATACATGCGTGGGTTTATTCCTGGGGTCTAGTTTAATTTTGATTGATTATTATCTAAGTATAATATACTGTACCAGAGATTTATTCCTTTGTCAGTGCCTCTGAACCATTCTGCCCATGTTGAGATGGTGGGAGTAACATTTGGGATATTATTTTATTCACATGAAATTATTATAATAGTGAAGTAGAAACATGGGAAATATTCTATTCCAACCGGGACAAGACAATCAATTTCTTGGTATATAGTGCATAGAAAACCTGTTTTCTACAAAAATAAAAATAAAAACAATGACCAAGTGAGAGTTGGAAGTTTAGTTAAAAGTTTATTTTTCAATTGCCAATATAAAATAATCTCACATATAAAAAACATGATTACAAGGAGAAAAATATGTCAGATACTTTGAATAAAATTGAGAAGTCACAAAGATCTTAACCTCTATGTACTACTTGGCTAAGAGCTGCTTACACAGGCAAAATTATGGTAATTTTCAATCCTGAGAGATTGTTTCTTAAATTTATATTTTAAACAACTGCTAGGCACATTTTAAGAACTGCATCACTAAAAAGCCATCTGTACATTTTTATATTGGCCACTTAGATTTTGTTAAATTTGTCAGTTGCTAAGGTATGGCTTCTGAAATCATTGGAAGATAACTCTTAAGACCAAAAGTCACTGTGTTTACAGATGAAAATATACCAAATGCCTGTTGAAGCTTTAATATGCATTGAGAGAAAATAAGAGTATTAAGCAGTTAAGAGATGGTATCTCTATACAGCTAACACATCCATAAATGTGGAAGATTTAGTTAGTCAATTATCCATATGATATTGTGGGCTAGGGGCCACCAATGCTGGAGGGCTGACATCACATTTTGTGTTGATTTACTAATAGTATTTGGTAAAGGTCATGCTTCCTATCCTCCACCCACCACTGCCCACCCTTCACCATCACACACTTGACCACTGTTGGCTCGTTTATTACTGGGAGTCCCTGGTAGAGGTAACAATTCTGTATACAGTTAACCCAGGGCACATGGTTTATTCTCAGCCTGGTGTATACTTAATGTGCAGCAGAACAGGTAGCAGCAGTCAGACTTATGTCCTCAGCTTGCCTTTGAAATAGGCTTCTCTTCGGTCAGGTATGAAAAGCCAACACAGTGTTTATTAAGCTTAAGCCCACTGCGCCAGGTTTCTGACCTAGGACTCAGCTCCATATGTGTATATATATATATATATATTTCTTTTGCATGTAGCAAGTATGCTTAGTCTGCTCAGGATGGCAGCAACTTGTTTCTAAACTTTTAGTTCTAAGTACTTGAGATTGTCTGTAGTGAAAAGTCAATATGAATTTTTTTAAAGCTACTACTTTATCTTTTTTCCCTTTATTGTATTTCATCATTTCTTTTTATTGTTAATATTGTCATTTGGAACTGAAATGTCTTATCAAATTATGACTGGTAAACAACAAAAATGCCACTAATAAGAAGTAACCTATATTGAATTTATATAATATATATAACATTTTTCTCAACTATTTGAGATTATATTGTGGCCCCTAAATACTCCAGTGTGTATGTGTTAAGAACAAGGACAGTTTCTTATATAACTACAGAACAACTCTCAAAAGCAAAGAATTAACATGAATATAATAGTATTATCTACCTGCAACACTTAAATTTCACCATTTCTCCCCACAATGGGTTTTATAGTCAGCCTCCCTTATTCTCAGCACCCTCCCCCCCGCCCCCACCTCAGCAAGTTCAGTCTGAGATTCAATCAGGATCACTTATTGCATTTATTTGTTATATCTCTTTTATTCTTACAGTCTGGCGTGTTTTCTCAGTCTTTTTCTTTTATGACCTTTACATTTTACTATTATATGGTATTTCAAACATACAAAATTTATCCACAACTTCTAGTGGGTATTTATCTGACTTGTTTTAATTTTATTGTAATTAAAAAACAATGCTGTAAAAAATCTTATGCTATTTTCTTGTGCCCAAGTACAGCAGAATCCATGGGTTCTTAGGGAAGATTTGCTGGGTTGTAAAAAACATGTGTATATATTTAACTTAATAAAGTTTTGTGGACCTTTTCAAAATGATTCTACCAATTTACACGCCTACCAGAAGTATGTAAGAGTTCTCATGGTTCCACATTCTCTCACAGTAATCGCTATGTATGGTGAAACATTAAATTTTTCCATTGAAATTTATAAAATAATATCTCCTTTTGATTTTCACTTCTATAAATATAAGTTTTGCCATCTTTTGTATAATTACTGACAACTGTGTTTCCTCTCTGATGTGCTGGTACACATATTTTTCAATCTCTAAGTTGTTGTTTTATCTTTTGACTTGGAGGAAAACTTCCTATCTTCTCAATTCTAGTCATTTGGTAATTACATTTTGCAAATATCTTCTAATTGATAACATTTTTAAAATTGTTAAATAATGTATTTTGATGGACAAAATAATTAATATACTTATATCTATCACTTTATTTATGTTTATAATTTTATATCCTGGTTAAGAAATTCTTCCCAATCCTCAGATCACAAAGATGATTGCTTATATTCTAAGTTTTACATTTCAGTTATGCAATCACTTTAATCTGATTTTGGGTCTATACAAAATGAGGATCAGATTTTATTTTACCTCCGTGTATTGTATTCTGGAATGATTTCCATAATCCTTGCCCCATGGACTTGTAATGCCCCTTATTTCCTAGATACAGTTGTGCATATGTGAGCATATGTGCGTGGGCTTTCTATTCTGTTTGCTTATTAATCTACTCTTACGCCAACACTCTGATCTTCATTAAAATGGGTTTATAATAAGATCTATTAAAAAAGGTCTTTTTATTCTTTTCTTCAGGAAGGTATTGTCATTCCTGACTTGTTTTCTTTCAATATTAATTTTAGAATCAGCTTGTTCAATTTCATTAAAATTCCCATCAGGATTTCTTTGGATTCCATCGGACATATAGAGTATTTTAATGAGAATTGCTGTGTCTATGATATTGAAACTATTAATGAACAGGATATTTCTTTTTTATGTAGGTCATCTTTAATGCCTTTCAATAAAGTTTTACAATATTCTCTGCAAAAATCATGACCATCTTTATTTATACTTAGTCTTATAATTCTTTTATATTTGGTGCTTCTACCAATGATATCTTAAATTATATTTATTCTTGTATACTGTGTATAGAAATGATGTTTATTTTTCATATAGACCTTATATACCTAATTGACTTCTCATTAATTCTAATCATTTGCCTATAGATTCTCTAGGGTGATGTACATAGGCAATCATACATCATCTGTGACTAATGGCACTTTGTTCCTTCCTCCTCTCTTTTTGGACCATATGCCTTTTAATTATAACTTGTATTTATTCATTTGTTTTTGTATTTATTTACTATGCTGGTAAATGCAGTATATTATCTAATCAAAGTAACAACAGCAAATGTCACAGACTTGTGCTTGCTATTAAAAGAAATGCAGATGCTTCTGATGTTTTCATTATGACATTGCTGTAGAATTTATGAATACTCTTTATTAGAAAAGAATTTATCTCAGTAGTTTTCTAACTTAATTATTTCTTTTTATTAATGAATTGGTATTTAATTCCATTGAATGTATTTTAAGCATCTATTGACATAATGTGAATTTTCTTTAATTTCTTTATGGGGTATATTGCATTAATAGATATTTAAATCTAAATTTAACACTTCATTTTCAGGATAAAACCAATATAATTTTAAAATCTGTTCCCAGATGCAGTAGCTAATATTTTGTTGAGGACTTTTATATCAATATTCATGAAAGATATTGGCTTATAATTTCCATTTTTGGTATGTACTATTTTCTGTTTTGATTAAATATCATACTAGCCTTGGATAGAATTAAAGAGATCTCCTTATTTATGTTCTCTGTGACCAAGGCAGCATCAGTTTGACTTCACTTTAGATAGGTTTTGTCTTGATTATTGACCCTGGACCTACTTTTTCTTAGAGTTGTTACTTTAGAAAGTTGCAGTTATGATTTCTTTCTCTACTCCTTTGAGGAGGGTAAATCCTCTATAAGCCAGGGATGTCTTTTTCAAAATATGAGAGCCCTCTTTTTGAAATAAAACCAATAATAATCTTATATTGATCTGACTTCAGGCATCAATTTTTCAAAATTCATGGTTAACCTGTACTAGTACCATATACTCATAGCAGCTCCCCTATCTTCCCCCCAAAGTTATATCAATTTGGGAGAGGTAAATTTTATGAAACTATTGTTACTATGGTCAAACATCAAATAATCTTTAAGTTTACCTTCTCTTTTTAAAATGGTAGATCATACCTTCTGATCTTCTATCTTTCTGTTCCCATCATGTCTAGGTTGGGTGCATAACCATCATCCTGAGTGTTCCCTTGACCTTCATTCTGGGAATTCCTTTCCCATCTCTTCTGCATTAGGAAGCCTGGTGCCTGGGTCCTGTATTTTTATTTCTGGGTTATTCCTTTCAGTTTAATTTCTTTAACCTTACCTCGAGGATACAGGGCAGATAAAACATTGCTACTTCCAAGAGGGAAACTATCATGTTGTATCTTACACTTGGTTGATAGATTAGTTTAGCATAGATATCTGAGTTGGAAATAATTTTCACTCAAATTTTTGAAGGCTGTGCTCTATGACCTTATAGGTTCAGGTGTGGCCCCTAAGGATTAAAACTGTAGTAAAGCTTGTCTTCTATAACTTTTTTGTATCTTCCACCTCTAGAATATTTCAGAGACTTTTCTTTATTGGAATTCTGAAATAGTAAGATGTTTTCAATGGGGATTATATTTGTGTTATTTATGTACTTATATTCATGATGGTAGACATTTAGGGAACCCTTTCAATTTAAAATTTTCAGTTCCTTGATTCTAAGAAATATTTTAATTAATTTATTTTATAATTTCATCCACTTTCTCTTTTTCTTTTGCTTTCAGAAAATATTATCTTTCAGATGGATAGTGAATCTCTAGAGATAATTGTCTAATTTTGACTCCGATCTCTGTCTTTTTTGCTATTGTTCACCTGTTTACATATTTGTTCTAATTCCTTGAGAATTTACCCAATTTTATTATTTGAACAATCTATTAAATTGTTTCTATCATATATTTTAATTCCTAAGAGCTATTTTTTCTATTTTTGTCCATTGTCCTACTTTTATGTGTAAAATAACTTCTTTTACCTCTGGTGATATTAACTATAGTTTTTTTTAAAGGTTTCTGTTTCATTGCTAGCATTCTTTTGACTTTGCTTGTTTTTTTTTGTCTTTTATGGTAATGATATCTTTCTTTGTCCTATGATTCTTCCCTGCTCTTCATATTTAGGAATGAAACTAAAACACTAAACTGTGTGCATGATAAGGATTTTTGAGCAGAGAAATTTTTTGGAGCGCGACCATTTAGAGGTTCCGACATTTCATTGAAGGATCCCAAAATGTCAGAGTGTATAAGCAATACCTTTGAAGTAATTACATTTTTTAAAGATAATAATCTTCAAATCTTCTACCTGGGTAGGCGGCTGATTACAGGCCTGCTCATAAATGAAAGAGAGCTGGTGATTGTCTCATTACTCATTATAAATGATGCAATTATTTTGAAAGAGCAGAAATCAATAGAGTATGATCATAAAGCAAGTTCATTGGCACATTTTGGATTTCTTGGAACCTACATTTACATTTACTGTGATGTGTCCATGCATCATTTTCTAATAGCTACTTTTACTTCCTCTCCTAAATCCCATGTTTCTAGCAATCCCAACCCTCTCTATGGGGTTTGTCATCAAGCAGTCCTGGAGGAGGGTTCAAAAGGACCCCAAGCCTTTTTCCAAGGTGGGGTCTGCAGGTGGTCCTGGTAACATGCTGCTCTGATCTATCATCTAAGGACATGCATAGTCTTTCCAATGAGATTATTTATTTTGCTATTCAGAAAAAAAATGAAAACAAACAAACAAAAATCATGGTTCTGGCACCTGTTTCTGCTTCCTGAAAAGTCCAGCAAATCCAGTCCAGATTCTCTGGGGAGTTTTCCTGGAGTTCCTTTTATGCAATTTAAAGTCATTGTTAAGTAGGTGCCTTTCCCCTTTCATAGGGGAAACACTAGGAAGAAATATTCTCTGAAAGTACAACTTTTTCTTGTCATTTTAAATTTTTTACATATCCTCAAGATTAAAGTTGAGCCCAGGAGGACAACTACTAGCTTTCTATCAACTTCCTCCCCAGTCTCGTTTAGATGATCCAGAATCTGACTGTGAGACACAGGGTTTGCTCTGGTTACCTGGAACCTCCGAGAAACTGAAATAGAAGCTCATTTTAAGATCACATGACCTTCTCCTTTACCTCCTCAATAAATTATTCATAGAATAAATGAAGGAAGGAAGAGAAAGTTGAGTATGGGTTCTATTCTGACCAGAGTTCGTTTTTTTTTTTTTTTCACATTATCCAGAGATTTATTATTTGTTTCTATTTTCGTGGTTATAGTTCAACTTGGTTTTGACTTTCACTAGTTGTGAATTTCACTCTTGTTTCTTCTTCTTTGCCAAGTTTAGGGTAGAGAGAATCCCATTTTATTCTTGTGTTACATGGAGACTGTCACATCATCATGAATTTAGCCTGACAGCTTTGTTTGGCTCATGCCTCTCTGATGTTTCATGATCTCAGTCTCTCCGAATTAGGGTGTTCAGAGAGCAAGCACTTCTGCACAGTAGGAGAGAAAGATTGTTATTTGCCATGACTGTTAGGGAAGAAATGTGAAACATTGATTGCTTCTTAATCTAACACTTGACCAATTTTTTACTCCACACTCCACTTTTAGATGTACCTGGGGCTGTGAAACTGGTGTCTGCACATCAGACATGGCCAGTGCATTACCCTTGACAACTTGAGCCCTAAACTAACCACCCCAGGAACTTGCTTAACTCATTTGCAAGCAAACTACTGATGTAATCTCATGTTAGAGGTTTTACTTCTTAAAATTCATCAAAATAATCTTGTCCAAGGTAGAGTTAAGTAGCCACCCACACTTTTTAATAAAATTTGTATCCAAGTTTCTCTACTTTGATTGAAATATATTCCTTCTGATTATGATCTCATTTACTTAAGAGACTGATCAGTTATGCCTTCATGCACAGTTCATTCTATTGGCACGTTTGCAGTTGTCTGAAATTATTTGAATGAATTTTGAACCTAATGTGTCCTAAGCATCTACTGGCACAATCGTTTTATGTGACCCAGATAACAGGACGTGCAATAGCTCTGCTAAAACTTCATCTGTGGGAACTTCAACTGGGAAAATTTTATTTTCCACAATTTCTTTAGTAATGTCTCTTGAAACAAAAAAGGCACTAATTCTTACATTTACTATTGACTTGAGAAATAATCCTGGGGGTATTTCATCACCAGGGGCTGACTTCTCACCAGGGGCTGTCATCCTGCAGCAGCTCCTTAGCCCTCCTTCGTTTCCCTAGCCTATAGATGAGTATGTCACACTGGGCTTAAAGTGGTCATTTCCTCCCTAACTCACCCAGATTCTAATACTAATAATCACCTGAACCATGGGGATTGTGAAATTATAAAACTAGAACTGAGGGGAGTCAATATTTACTGAGTGTCTACTATGTTCCAAGCAGTGTACTAGGTACCTTATATCCATTGTAAATGAAGTCATTTTCAAACAGGCCTAAAAAGTAGGTATTACTTTTCTAATGTTTTAATTTTCCTAATGAGAAACTGTAGTCTTGAAGAACAGGGTCTTATAACTAGTAAGTTGTGGTCCAAATATTAAAATATGTATTTATTTCTTTGAAGTCTATGTTCCATCCTTTCAGAGTCCAGTATCAAGATTGGCATAGAGGGAAACACTCTTCAATTTTATAACTAACCTTTTGCGATCTAATTATTTCAATCTGTTCATGACTTCTTTTGGAAGAGTTTTGTCCAGAATGAATGAATGAAGTGAACCTTACTTTTCTTGCTTGAGCAGGTAGAGAAGTTTTAACTCAGTTGTAAAGATTGCCAGAGAATTTAAGAAAAGTCTCCGACAAATGCACACACACACACACACACACACACACTCCACATTATGCCACAAAACACTTGCATTAATAGATTTCAAAGGGATACTCTCAGTTTTAAGGACCAAAAATAAAGGCACATTGTAGATTTTGGCTGTGACCAGTGAAATAGATCTTATCATTTTCTGTATAAGCATAGGTATGTAAATTAGAATTGTGTTCTCAACTTGAGTTTAAATCATGAAAAAATCTGATAATCAGCCTTCAAGATTCTACATAAATTTTAGTGATCTGAAGGAGAAAAAAAATCCCAGTGAGAATGAGTGCTGTATATAAATATTAGCAAAATAAGAAATACTAATGTTGATTTTTCCCAAGGCCTTAATTAAATATTATGACAATTCATTCTTTGGTAAATGAATATAGGAAAATGTACATGTACATATTATTTATTAATATAGATGATTATTTTTATAGTCTGATGATTTTATGAGCAAACTTTCTCCCCACCCCTGGAAAGACCAAGGAACACATCATTATTAATAAGCATTCTTTTTTTGTTGAAATCTCTGCCCTAATGCCCTGTACTTCTTTGGCCATGAAATCAGTGGTATTTTTTGAGCCTGGAAAGGTTCAATAAAAGCAATTTACTGGGCCCACTTCTCTTACTAAATAATAATTTCCTTGGAGATGAGTGAATTAAGAATGAGAAATGAAGTTGATTATCCACATTTTGTTTTATATTTTGGTAGAGAAGTAAGAAATGCTTAAATGGCCTTTTGATCTGTGTCCCCTTAATTAGGTCACAGATTTAAACTGTCTACATGACAACGTGTCACCTAAAAATGCACATTGAGTTCATTTTGTTTAACCATGGAGGAAAGGAAAATATATAGACACCAAGCACACACATATGCAAATGCACAGCCATAAACACACCTAAGATTTAAGTCAATTGGAAGTTATAATTGTAATGTCAAAAATAAAGGAGAATTAGTTTAACAGAATTTTTCATCAGATACAGGTTATAGCTGCAAGAAATGAGACATTTAATTTGGTCAATTTAAAAAGAATAATCATTCTACAGTTGTCTTCTTTTTACTCCTCTCTTAACATTTTGTAATTTTTAAACATTCTACTATTAGTGTCCCTGCTTTTAATAATCTAATCTCAATTACTCAAAGAAGAGAATATTTTTTTGGTCAAAAGCTAAATTAACTTTGGAAACAAATAACAATATATACACTTCATATTTAATTTAATCTTTATAAAATATAGCACTTTGTAAGATATTACATTTATGTCCTGCTTTAAATCTTTAATCAGTTTTTCCCATCTGTCAAAATTTTATAGCAACTGAAAGATAAAGGCTCTGTTGCTATGGAAATTATTCCATTACCTAGGTGACAGTGTTCAAATGATGTCATTGTTAAAGCGATCTAACTCTTGAAACATTTTTAGTTTTAGTATGGTTAGACAGAGAGAAAAACTAGCTAGTGATAAAAACTCAAGAGAGCCAGAAGAATGCATCTCCTCTTAATAAACAAGGTACTCAAATGAATTTCTTCAATTATCTCTCCCTGTAGTTGGGTCAACACCCTTATCAACATTTTACAAAGCTGAATAAAGAAGAAGATTGTATTGTAGAGAAATATAAAAAGAAAGCAAAGTATTCTAGGAGAAGAATGGTAGAAATGGCATCCAATTCAAAATATATTTTTCTTAATTGTATCTTCAGTTGAACCTCAATAGTTACAAAGAAAAAGGTGCCATGTGCTTTCACCTTGGTGCCATGTCTACTTCCTCATCAGAGAGCTGTCTGCAAAGAGATATAGAGAAAAACATACAGGAGGGAAGGGAACCAGGAAATTAGGTGGAGAAAACATCAGGACCTGGGTTGCTGACTACTGTTCAGAGTATTCATGAAAGAGGGATTAGAGAGAAAAAGAAGGTGGTAAGAAATGTGAGTGAGTTTCAAGAGTTTATCCAACTTCAGTGGGACTTGTGAGGAGTACCCTGTGCCTATGCTGTTTCTGCCTCATGCAGAGAATGTTCAGGTGTTGGCAGGGGTATGCAGCACACCACTAGCCAAACTCAACCGAACAGAAGATAGGGAAATTTTTGTTCAAGCTTAGAAGATTTTACAGCCAACCATGTTCTAATGACCCCAGGTGAAATACTATCCACTAAAGTAATATCGTACCAACACCTTTATGATGGTGGTAAAGCATTTCTCCACATATCTTTTTCTTTTCTCCCCTTCTGGTGTCTTTTCCAATCTATTAGGCTGCCATATTCTCTCATGTAATAAGGGTTGAATTATGAATCTTGAAGTGAGTGAAGATATAGTAACCTATTTTATAGGTGAGGCTAAAAGTCCAGAGAGATTCCTTCCCTGGTACAATAATAAAAACTCAGCACTGGAAGAAAAATGTGTACCATTTAGTACTCTACGACCGATTCAGGTCCTGCACACCTGCTAACACCCTTTAGTCTTTAGCTCTGACACTTCGATGTAGAAAAATTCACTACAGTGAGAGGCAGTCTCTTCCATCTTGGCCAAGTTGACATAATTCATTCAGGGCAAAACAATTACATAACCTGTGATAACTTCATGTATTACTCTCTGTAATATTTGAATTTTTTAAAAGGAGGATGAGGAGAGCAAAATCATTTCCATAGGTCAAGTGGCAGAACTCCAGACACCACAGTACTTGAGTACTTGTGCTGGTGTTAGAAGGATGGGCTTGGGGAAGAGGAGACCCCACTAGTCACATTCCTGTGGGCCACTACTCTCTCTATTTATGTGTAAGGCTAGTTTGTGTTTAATTTGGGGGGATGTGCTTGCATACCGTTTACACATGCACTTTCTGACAACAGTGTGAATCAGGCAGAGCAGGATGGGATGATGGGGCACAAGTCCGCCAGGGAAGCAAGAGCTGCCGGGGCATCACCTCACTGTGAAAACTGATAATGGACTCATTAATTGTAGTGTTGTAGGCAACTCCCAGACCTAACATGGAGGCCATTCCTTAGTTAATAATTAGTCATTTTTAATTAACAACTTCATGAATCTTGTACTTGGTATGTAATACATGACTTGCCACTGCACCTTGAAGAGAGTTTCTACAAGAAAAGGTGCTATGTGAACGATATTACTTTGCAGCACTTGGTAGTTTCAAGTTCTAACAGGTTTCTTTCTTTCCCCAGGGGGTGGGGGAGGACATACCAAACACTGGAATTTAAATGTCTAAAACCCCAAATAACTTTTCAGAGTGAACTACCAACATCATAAATCAAGCTCATTAACAGTATCTGATAAAGCTTATCTGCTTCACATCACCAGGGAGGCACTTGCTAGCAGGGCCTTTGCAGATAAAATTTTCAGCAGATACCATCATTAGAACTCAGTGAAATAGCCATTCACGGGAACAGCTTGCAGCCATAGCTTCCATATCGTAATTACAGAAATGATTACAGTAGCAAATATTAAAAACAGTGCAGTTATACATAATTCCTACAACAGGCACTCTAATCTACCAGCAGTAAAAACAGTAATAAAAGCATTGCCCAGTTATGGGACAAAGCAATTTGCAGTCAAGGCACCTAACAATAACAAGTTTTCTTACAGCCGGATTCATTGTTAATACGGTTTGCTCGGCATCCTGCTTGAGGGAGCTTAATTAAGACCTGGGCGATAACTGTGTTAGCTAATGTGTGATACTAATGGACTTTTCATACAAAATAATATGATTTCTGGCTTCCCTGAAAAGTGACAGCTTTGGCAAAGGCCATCCAGGGAGTCTCAGAAGGAAGGCACCACTTGCTTCAGCCAGAGAGTGAAATTGTCCATTTATGTCAATATGACCTAGTTTCCTATTTCTTTGAACCCCCATTTCCCTCCCTGGCACTTTATGCTCCGCTTAGTACTCACCTGTCTGGACTTGTTATTCTACTTATTTGTATCCATCCCAATGTCCCTCTGTTCTAGTTTAAGCTCTTTGTTGGAAGAGACCAGAACAGATTCATGTTCTCAATCACTCCCTCCCCAGAGTCTGTCACTCTGTTAAGCACAAAGTAAATGTTATACAAATTTGTCAAATTAAACTGATGAACCTGAGATGTCAAGTTTTATAATATAAATCAAACATTACTCTGAAATATCACAATAAAGAAAACATAATCTACAGTATTTGAGCCCTGGTGGGATTGAGTTTGTTCATTTAAAGTAGTAGTTCTCATCCTTGTCTGCTCATTAGGTCATGTGTAAGGCTTTAGGAAAAACCTGGTTGTTAGGTACCGCTCCCAAACACTTAAATCAGAGTTTCTAAGAGTGGGATCTGTGTGTTGGGATTTTTAAATCTCCCCTGGAAGGATTCAGGGTTGAGACTCGCTGATTTAAAACGTATGAGTAAACACACACTGAAGCATAAGTATGGAAATATCCGATTTACTAGGGGCAAAGAAATAACTTTCTCTTCTGGGTATCTTTGGACATGTGCTTCATTCTTTGGGCCTCATTGGGTCCCACAGAAAATGAAGGAAGTTAATTATACATACAATTGTCCCTGAACTATTTTTCATGACAAAATTACCTGGGCACATAACAGCACCCACACTGACACCACCAGACCTGGGCTCAGCTGCAGACATACGGAGTTACTGTACCTAGTGGTAGGGACCAGAAGTTTGTATTTTAAAAAATTCTCCAAGTCACAATGGTTCATTGAACAAGAATGATGGGGTGGGATGACCTTGTGGTTGCTCTTTGAATACAAGTTAAGAGATGGAAAAATACAGTGTTTTCAAAAAGCAGTGTAGTCCAGATCTTTGTCACTAAATTTCATTCTCCTAAACAAGAAACCAGGAATCCTTGAAGAAATGGCTAATTCTAAGGCAAGGGAAGAGATTATACAAATGAACTTTGAGCATCTTGTAGGGCCAGAAAGTAATGAAGTTTTCAAAAAGCAAAATAATGTGGGCATGCCAAAGAGAACAGGAAGCCAACCTGAAAGAGTCCCCAATGGACAACGGTGAAACAATTTGAGCAACAAAATAGTATTGAATTATAACCCAAAGTATAAGGCGCATATCCATGAGTCCATACTGATATAAATGTTTGAATAAATAAATACCTGGAGGGTTAGAAGGGACAAATCTCCCTTAGGGAAGAATTTCATGTAATTTATGTAGGTATTTTCTCCACTAGAAGGTAGAGCATAACTCCCGCTACCTCCAGTGTGGGCTGCATTTAGTGACTTCTTCCCAGGAGTGGAGTATGGAAAGGACAAACATCCACTTTACCGTGCAGAGTCATGGCAGACGCCACCTTAAGCAAGTGGTGACAGTTAACATCACCAGGGATGAGTCATATTGCTACCATATAGCCTCTGGTAGGATGTCGTAAAAATGGCACTTAATCTCGGTGTCCTTCTCCTCCAGCCTATAACCCCAGTTTGATCATGAGAGAAAACATCAGGAAAACCCAAACTGAAAGTCTTTCTAGAAAATACCTGACTAATGCTACTGAAATGTCCAAGGTCATGTAAAATAGAAGAGACTGAGACACTGTCACAGAGCAGAGGGGACATGATGACTAAATGCAGTGCAGTGTCTTGAATCACATCCAGGAACAGAAAAAGGATATTTGTGGAGAAACTGGTGAAATCTGAATAAAACCTGTCATTTAGTTAATAGTAACACGCCAATGTTAAGTTTTTAAATTTTACAAATATGTCATGGTTAATGCAAGGCATTAACATTAGGGAAACTGAGTGATGGATATATGGGAACTCCCTGTACTATCTTTGAAAATTTTATTTAAATCTAAAAATATTCAAAAGTAGAATTGTATTTAAAAATGTACACAATGAAGTAAAGCAAATGTAGGCATTAAACAAATATGATCATAAAAATTTATCACTTGATTAAAGATTTTTAAAATGTTTTGAGATATAAATTTTTTGCTGCTCTTTGTTACTTGGTCAAGAATTAAATATACATAGATATTACCATATTTTTGGACTATAAGATGCACTTAATTTCCCCCCAAATTTGGGAGAAATAATGGTTGTTAATGCTGCTGTTCAGTTCTGTTTACATTTACATTGCTGAAATATTGTTTTATTTATGTTATTAAATATTTTACTACATTTTTTGCTTCAAAAATTTTTTCTATTTTTTTCCTCTAAAACCTAGGTGCATCTTATGGTCTGAAAAATATGGTAATATTTAATATATTACATGTTCAATTTTTTAAAAAATAACTTGTGCTTCTCATTAAATCCATCTGGACTTAAAATCACTAGATTAAATTAGCATAGTATACATTGTACTTGATGTGGCACCAGAGTGCCTTCTGTCATTAGTTTCCAGGAACAGTTTAGCAGGAGGCACAGTTCCTCATTTAAAAAATAAACCGTATCAGGTGCATCTAATTAAGGGCCCCAAAGCGTGTCAATTGTGGTGAACCCGCCGTATGGCTGCAGTGTGCTGTGAACACTTCATAATGATTCACACTTTATGGTTTTCTTGAGGCCTGAGTCCCATCTGAAAGCACAATAATACCCAAACTTATTAGTGAAGTTTAGTATCCTTTTGTTATTTCATTTTACAAAGTTAAAATTTCTCCAAATAGCAAGAAGATTTTTTAGCTAAAGATGTTATGCTGAAATAACTTCAGATAAGAAATTCCAGTTGTCAATTTTTGTTGTTTTTATTTCTTAAATGATTTTGGAAAGCAGTCTTTCCACTCTTTTTATTTGTATCCAATTCCAAGCCTTTTAACAGGTCTCTCTCCCCCATTCTGTTCTGTTCTGTTCTTTCCTCTGCCTATAGTACATCCATTTCACTCTACCCAGAGTGGTCCATTCTAAGTTGCAAATAGGACATTGTCTCTTTCCTCAGTATAACCTTCTTGTGTCTACCTAAAAAGCATATGTTAAGCCCAAACTTCTTGGCATGGCACATGAATTTGTCATGGTGAATCCCTACTAACTCTTTTGAAAATGTGAAAAGGAAAGAGCATCTATTACTATCATAATAAATTATGCTCTAAAGTACTCAAATACTTATTTTCTATACACAACATACAGCTAAATGCTTGTCTTCTCCCTTGTTGCTTCTTCTGCTTTTCCTCTTCTTTAACTGGTAAATCCCTAATTATATTTCAGTGGTCATTGGAGGTCCTCTGTTCCATGAGCTTTTCTTTAATAATACTTTTCCTCCTTCCTCTGCAAACAAGCAACACCTCGTTTTTCTGCTTCGATGTCGTCTTGGATATACCACTATTCCTAACACTCATTATACCGCCTTTCACTCTGCAGTGTGCAAGTGTCTTTCTTTCCACCAGAGAGGAACTGTCTGTCTTATTCATCTTTGTATCCCCAGGGAAGAACACAGAGCCTGATACATAGAAAAGACTAAAAATTTTATTGAGCTGCTCTAAACAGAGATTCCTTCTGATTTAAATTAAAATAAATGCTTTATTTCTCAGGGGATGTTCTAATTACCTAGAGTCGCTATGTATCCGTGGGGCTAAATTTAAGCATTGCCCCTCTTCATACATCTTCTTCATGAAAAACAACGGTTCAAACTTATATCACTCACCAACTTTTCCTACCTAGTGTCAATCTCACATTTTTCTTTCTACACGAATTTCCAAGAGGAATTTTAAATAAATCCATTTCTAAAATCCTTTTTTTTCATTTCTTCCACTGTGCTTGATTAAACAACATGTCCATTCATTTTACAATCTGGCTTTTATGCTATGAACTGAATATACATATCCAAGTAAGAGCAATTTCTGTCCACAGACAGCTTGTAGTCTATTAATGAATTATGTTGAGGGAGCCATACAAACTATGATGGAGCTAAGGACCAGATGTACCTGAGAACAAGGATAGAGCTCCTAAAGCATGGAAGGTTCCCCCCAAAAGATGACACTTACGCTGGGATTTGAAGGATCAATGGAAGTTATCTAGTTAAAGAAGGAGGTGAAGGTTATCACAGGTGGAGAAAGAAACATCTGAGAAGGGGAAGCAAGTGAAAGTGGTGATAGCAGGAGGTAGCCCAATATATTTAGGGGTCCCAAAGCTGCTGATAAACATGGAATGAAGGGTGCAAATGAGATTGTACAGGTATATTGTGTCAGAGATAAATCTTGGAGACCCTTGTGACTAAGTTTGGTTATTTGAATTTTAGGCTGATAGCAACCAGGGAGTATTGAAGAATTTCAATCACATTTATGTGTTGGAAAGTCCTCTGCAGATGCTGAGAGGGGGATGGAGAGGAGAGGAGTAAGGCAGAGAGAAGACAAGTTATCCAGGCAAGAAGAGATTAGGGCATGAATAAAAGGCATGGCAATTGGATGTAGAAAGTAGAGGAACCAAGCAAAGGTAGACTTTAGAGCACTTGGTGCCCAATGAGTGAGGACTTGAGAGGTGATTAAGATGACTCCCAGATTTCTGAATTCAGCAGCAGGACCAATGGTGATGTCATTTCAAAGATATACAAAGGGAAACTGGGGGAGGAGCGGGTTCGAGGAAGAAGGTAATGTTAAATTTAGAAGATGTTTGGATTCAGACCTTTCTGGGAATTTAAGTAGAAAAGGCAGTGGGATACTTTCTAATACTGGCCAAGTGGTCTAATTATAAACAACACATTGAGAAGCTATGCATTTAAGTAAGATCCCAAAGTGGAAAAAAAAGTATAGGGAAGCTAAGGTGGGAGACCTAGTGAAAACCATGATTCAAGGAAAGAGGAACCCTAAAAAATTAGTGAGAAGGCACAACCAGAAGGCAAGAGAAACCCAGGAGAGAGTAGTAGAATGGTATCAAAAATATGAATATAAATAATAAGCTTGAAAATTAAAGATACGTGTAACCAACAGTGTCAGAGACCACAGAGAAGTTAAAGTTAAGGTTAAAACTATTCTCCACTGACATGATATTTAAGATATTTGCTTGGCTTATATAAAAATTTATAGATATTATTCAGATTTGGAGATTAGCCTTAATCTGGTATGTAGACTGGTCCTCATGGCTGAAGAAGGAGCTGATGCCATTACTTTTGTCCACTCATTATAATCTGAAGGAGTTTTTCATCAGAAATGCTTAGTAGTCCCAGAGTTGGTATGTAAGAAATCACATGATTCTAAACCCTGATTCCTACATACTATGTTTTAGGAAAAGTCTCTGGAGAACCCAAGAGGGGAACTTACACAGTTCAGAACTTTCTGACACTACAATATGCCCCCATTCCTTTTTTATAACCCTCCTTCAATCAGGAAGTCTGCATTCTAGACCTGAGAATGTTACTAACTATGAGGGGGAACCCCCCCAAACTGGAATTTACTTATAAACAATTGTGTATTTATTCTTACATGTTTAAATTTCAGTCACCTTCAATGTACTTTCCATTTGATGCAATGCACCTATTGAGACTTTTTTCCCACTGCTCAAAACAGTTGTTGAACTTGGTGATTTTGATGCCTCTTTGTGCCTCTGCTGTTTTTTTGTTTCACCTCTTCTATATCAGCAAAACATTTCCTTTTGAGGACTTTTTTCATCTAGGGAAAGTATAGGTCACTCAGGGTGAGATTGGGGTGAATAGAGAGGGTGGGGCATGATGCTTTTGGTCAAAAACTGTTGAACACTCAGCACGGTGTGGGCAGGTGCACTCATAAATCACTCATCAGGAAATGGGCAAATGCGTTGAAAGAGTCTTCAAAGAAAATTCAATGATGCCAAACACAGCCTCTCACAACAATGCCAGTTGGTACACTGATACCGATGGATTCCTAGACCGCTCATCTAACCACCTAGCAGGGGAAGCTTGTATTCCAAGGCTTCCAGAAGATAATTCCATTCTTTTGTTTGTTTATTTGGGGGGATATACTCAATCCCCTCATTGTTTCATAAGCTAGGGAAATCACTTATTTTCTTTGAACATTTTTATTAATGGATACATTTATGGGACTGAGCTCTCCTGCTATGAGTGGATTGAGATAAATCATGGTCTGAAAGAGCTAACTGTGCCTCTTTATTGATATTTTATACTGAATTTTCACCAGGTACACACGCTTTCCTCAGAGTTTACTTCCCTCTCTCGGTGGGAATGGGCCTTTTTGCAATATCTTTTACACTGTCTACCTTGCAATTGCTTGTTTCACTTTTGCTTCACTTTTCTTCCTTCCTCTGCACTTCTAAAATATGTTTCGCAAACTTCTATTATAGTATTCATTACATTTTACACTAATTATAAGTCAATGCAGTCCTTGAGGCTAAGACTTTATATCTGAGTATCCCAAACATATAGCATTTATTTGGCACCGTTTGATGTTCAGTAAACATTTAGGAATTATTCAGGCAAAGGAATCAGATGGTATCTTATGTTTAGCAGGAAGATAGCTGTCTAGCTCAGTTTTCTCCAAACTCTGAATGAAACCGAAAATCTGTGGATTTCTTATTGTGCACAGATTGACAAGAGCTCACTCATGTGGCTCAGGACTCTATAAATGGTTTCTAGAGAAGCTTCATTGGGAAATTCTATTTAATTAAGTGGTGAGGCGGGATCATGAACAATGAGATCCTGGAGGGCAGCCAGTCTATCCACTTTGAAGCAACGCGTATTGAAGCATAACTCTTCCGGGCAGGATATATGGGGAGATGGATGATAACAGAACACCTAAACAATTGCCACCGATGGGCTCCAAGGCAGCAGGAGGGAGGCTTTATTAAGTGCCTGCTACAACACAATACAAACAGGGAGAGCCCCTGTGCATACGGAGAGCAGTGGTAGCAAGCTGATTTACCTAGGGAAGGTCTGAAAGGCACTAAAACAAAGTCCAAATCTCAAAATGAGATATGCCAGGCTTAGTAAAACCAGCCTTGGCATGCACGTGGTATTTTGAGATCACTCATTTTGAGTCAGTTCCATGGGATCTAAACTGGTGGATGGTCACCTCTTTGTGTCATAGTATTGTGTGTTGCCATGCCAGTATCCAACTGCTAATAAGTGCTTATGGATGGTAATATGTTGATGTGTTTTATAACCATCATGTAAATGGATAATTACCTTTATCTATGGTGTTATGTTCAAATAAAGAATGGGATACTGAATAGATATGCTATATGAGATATGAACTGTAAAGTAGATTTAAAAATAAAGATATCACTAACTTCTAATTTTTGATCACTTCATTGATGAGAACTTTATTTAGCAATAAACTAAAATAATCTGATGTTATTTCTTCCCATAAATATTCTCATTTATCTCAGGGAAATATTAGCTTTAAGTGGAAATCAGTTACAATTATCTAGTTCTTTAAATATTTGTAACTAGGTATGGCAGGCTTAGCTCCGACTTATAAGAGGCATTTCCTTAATCAGAATATCAGTGAATCTTCCTTTTAGACAAAATTTGTAATGATGATAATGGGAGTTTCTATAAAAACCTTTAAAACATGAAACTTCATCATAACAAAAGCCATACAGAAGTAAACACAGTCAAATCATTTAATATACATTGAGCATTTTCCATGTGCAGAAGACCATGTAAATGCAGGGAAAACATAAGAATATCAAGATACTACACAACTTCAATATTTAGTAGGGAAGGAAAAGCTGGAGAGGTAAGTAACTGTGATACAAAATAGAATGGGATACACATGATAAAAGCGACAACATTGTGCTCAATGAATAAAGTGTAGTCAAGTTACAGTGATTATGTGAAATTGTGTAATCAAGGATTAGGTAACCATTACCAGGTGAGCAACCTTTTCCAAAGTAATACACATGTTCTGTAGTGAAATACAGACAAAATGAGACACTTCATTCTTCAGAGAGGAATTTATCTCGTAAGGCTCATTTTAATAAATAGAGTCCCTGAAAATTAGTCTTGATGCTCTAGAATTCTAGAAAATGGTACAGAGGCTCCCTTTAGAATCCAAACAAAATGCATTGACTATATTTTAAGGTAGGCATTATACTAATTTCTGAAGTACCAACTCTCAAACTTGCCCCACATACTAGTAGTTAAAGGGGAAAAATTAAGAAAATACCATTTAACATAGGAAGTATTGAAATATGAATAAATGCAAAGAGGATTTAACCTAATTTACTAGAACAGCATACCACACAGACATATGGCAATAGAATGAGATTCAGTTCAGGGATTATTGCTTATCATTACCTCCCATTTCTCTGTACCTTAAGCTACACTGTGTGAAGGGAAGTACCATCCAGTGCTAAAACACTTGCTCTTTGATTTGAAGATCCATAGAAGTTCAGCACTATAACTCAACCAGAGAACATTTTGTTATTTAAAAAAAAAAATAGTGACAATTCTTCCTCTTCCTAAGAGCTACTCAGCTGCAGATAAAGACCATTTCAGACCAGGGAAATAATAATTACCACTTTTAATCTTTTGACAGCACTGCCTACAGCTAAAATGACTGTCAGAACTCACTTTCTGGCTATAAGGTATGAGGTATATTTCTCATACCTGTCTATACTCAAACTGTGCTACTTGACAACCCAAGGTCTTGAGGCAACCTGGAAATATACATTCAATAAAGTACATGTTTTTCTGTATATGCTATGAAATACCCAGGAGTTTCAAAATACCATAAAATTAAGGTAGTTTTTGAAAGTATAGATCCCTGCCCTTCAATCTCAGAATCATTTGGGGGACTTGCTAAAACTCCTTGTTTCTAGGTTTCACGTATTTCTAGTAAATAAGGCATTCTAAAGGTGGAGACAGGCAAACTGAACTTAATCTGCTTCATATATGTAAGTTTGAGAATCACTTATCGAAGTTGGAGGATGTCCCATGGAAAGATAAAAACACAGAGAAAATATTTGGAAAATTCAAATAGCATTGATAACTAAGGATATGCCAATAGCAAACAGTTGCCATTTCTTAAGTATCTACTCTATGTACAGCATTGTTCATATAGAGACAACCCTCTAAATTATATAGCAGATAAACCAAACTGAAAAAGCCTTCCCAGGAGACTCAGGCTTATGAAATAGAAGCATTATCAGACTGGAGAAGCATAATAGCTGGCTTCCACACATAAAGGTGGTTAATTATTACATTGGAGACTTGGATCCTTCCAGATGAAAAGAAAATCCTGCAATAATTCAGTACTTTACACACTCTGCCTTATGAGACAGCGGAGGTTGCCTGCCAGGACTCACCTCTGTCTCCTCCATAACTCACTTTTTACATCCATTGTGGGGCCATCCACACCTAGAGGTGATATCTGACTGTTGCCTGCTGGGACACTGTGGTTAATTTGTAAAAAATAGGTGGAACATTTAACTGTGAAGCTATAAACTACTTGTGACAAAAAAGAGTTTCAAACCATCCAGGAATAAATTTCCCTTGTGATACTCTGTAAAATAGAAAACACCTCATAGAATTTCAGCAAAGCCATACCAGGTAAATGCTTTCTGGACAATGGAAATTTGATGAGAGCATGTGTATATCATGCTCTCATGATAAAGATCTAAAAATGGTGTCATTGACGCACTCAGGTGACTAATTTATCAGAATCAAAGAAAATAGAACCTTCACACATATCTGTGTTTTTGTTCTTCAGTAAAGACTGCAGAGAAAAATAAGAACAGCAACAACATAGAGCATGTAAAAGATTTTCTAATAACAGATAACGGGTGTTTTACAGGATAAAAATGCTAGCAAAAAGGATCATTACAATGAACAAGAGATGATTTTATGCTTTGTGTTCTCAATAAAATATAGGAGAAATTCATTCTAATAAATAAGACACAAAACTTAGAATAAAATGGAGTTGTCAGAAATAAGGAAATAATGTAGGAAAGCCAAACACACAAGAGCAGAATTAAAATTTTGTATTAGGTTTATTAAGAGAAAATTTTTTATTAGAGATGATAAATCAATAAAGAAAATTTCAGTTAATCTTTGAAGAAAATAGAAAAAAAGCACTTTAGAAATACATTTGTAGAATATATACATTCCTCTCAGTCTTTGAGAGATCAAACACAAATAAGGAAAAAATATATGAGTACACATTATAATGAGATATATTTTACTTTGCAGTTATCTTCATTTGCCATAGAGTGGGGTCAGCATACTGAAACCCAAATCTGAATTACTACTTGGTTTTGTAAATAAGGTTTTATTAGAACACAACCTCACTCATTCATTTACCTATTGTCTGTGGCTGCCTGCATATTACAATGGCAGAGTTGAGTACTTGTGACTCAGACCATGTGAACCACAGAGTCAAAAATATTTACTATTTCTTTCTTTATAGAAAATGGTGGCTGATTCCTACCCTAGACCACTGACTACATAGAAATGTTGCTAAAGCAGCAGATTCCTGTGTTTTCATGACTGTCAGGTTACTCTCTGCCACACGCATACCTTACAAAGGCATCCAAGGAATTTGATACCTCTTCGCACCAGATCCAGTCAGCATGTTATTACCAATGTGTTGAAGGAGCTCAATGTCTTTCAGGGTGGTGATGAGGATCCCCTTGACTCTGATGATCATGTAGAAGGGGAGAGCTGGCTGAGCTCTGAGCTAAAACAGTGAAGATAAACTGCTGTTTCTGCCAAAAACAAATAACCTCAATAAAAAATGGACAAAGAACTTGGATAGACATTTCTCAAAAAAAAAAAAAGACATACAAATGGCCAAGAGTTATATGAAAATATGTCAAACATTGCAAATTTTCAGGGAAATACCAATCAAAACCACGATGACACATCACCTCACACATGCTAGGGAAAAAAAAAAAAAACAACAGAAAAGTGTATGTGAACTCTTGTTCACTGAACAAGAACTCTTGTGCACTGCTGGTAGGACTGTAAAATGATGTAGTCACTATAGAAAATATGGGAAATCCTCAAAAAAAAAACCAACAAACTAGCAATGATCCAGCAATCCAACTTATGAGTATTAATCCCCCAAAATTGAAGCCAGGATTTTGAAGAGTTATCTGCACTCCCCTGCTTATCTTAGCATTATTCACAGTAGCCAAGTGGTGGAAACAACCCAAATGTCCACTGAAGAATGAATGAATGAAGAAAAGGTAATATGTACATACAATGAGATATTATTCAGCCTTGAAAAAGAAGGAAATCCTATCATAATCCACCACATGAATGAACCTTGAGAACATTATGCTAAGTGAAATAAGGAGGACAAATAATGTATAATTCCACTTATATGAGGTATGTAAGGTAGTCAAACTCATAGGAGCAGAATGTAGAATGGTGGCTGCCGGGACTGGGGGGGGGCAATGAAGAGTTGCTGTGCAGTGGGTATAACGTTTAGTCATGCAAAGTGAAAAAGTTCTAGAACACTGCCGGACAACAATGTGCATATAGTTAACTGTACTGTGTACTTAACACTTTGTAAGAGCTTAGAGTTTAAAAAAACTCATGTGTTTTTTTTACCACATTTTTAAAAGTGGATCCTATATGTCACAGTTCTGTTGAATACTGTTAATGGTTACCCAATAGGAGATAAGAGATGTGGTGTGTGGGGAGGTCAGGGACTGTAACAAATAGTGTTTTCACTTTTTACTCTATAGACAATGATGTTTTCTTAAATTTATAAAATAAATGAGCATGCATTAATGTGTTACTTTTGTAATAGAGACATAAACAACATGGTCCCAGTTAAAAAAAAAGAAGAAAGATGGTTTGTTCCCATTATTTTACTTGGTCCTTTCTAGCATAATATAGCACTTTGTTCTTAAGTAAGTGAGGCCATATGGGGATTATCCTCTATGGATGAATGTGTTTGGGATGCATCGAGGGGTTGAGGAAGTGACTATCAGGCGCTTTTGCAGACTCACTGGGTCCACTGTGCAATGGATTTAGGACAAAGTTTTGCTTATTCCCTGATTTCCATAAGTATCTTCTCTGATGGTAGGCCACAGAAGTGTTTCAGCTTTCCAAGGTTTACCTCAGTTCAGAATCACCTTCCTATACAAGAAAAGTCTGTTTTCTTCTTCCTTGGGTTATAGTCAGCTTGGTAAACAATTGCAAGCCTTTTAGAAGAAGGATAGAAAAAAATTACTGGACATACCCATAGCAACATTATCTGGTCTCCTCTTTGTGCACAACATTTCATGTCTGTGAATTCAGTCAGGTCTTAGAATTAAATGAGAGGCTATGATTCTGTATTGCAGAGCAAAACCATTCTCTTTCCACCAGATTTACATTTTTTCTTATATATAACAGAGGATTACATTTGTGAATTTTCTAATGTTATTCCAATTGTCATTGCTTGGATAAATCCAAGTTGGTTATAAATTATTATATTTCTCATATCTTGCTAATATCTTTATTTTTACCCATGTTCACAAGTGAGATTCATATGCAGTTTTTATTCACAAAACAATCATGTCAGTTTTGGTACCAAGATCATGGCACCAGATCTTTGGTATGTGACTTGAACAGTTCCCTCCTCACTTATTCTGTAGAAGAGATCATAGAGATTTTGATTGTTTTCTTAAATATTTGACAGAACGCTCCAGGGGTATCCACCTATGACCTAACTTTTCTTTGTGGAAATATTTTTGACTAGTACAATTTTTTGTGGTTATAGATTTATGAATTTTTCTATTTCTTGAATTAATGTTGGTGATGTTAATATTTTGAGAAATTGTATTTGCAAAGAAACACAAGCCACCTAATACAAGCTTGCTGTTTTCTAACCTTAAAGCAAAACTTTGCCTCAAGCATGTACCATCAACATATGAACTGCACAAACTATGTATCTTCTAAAAAGAATATACTTTCTAATATTTTGATTATGAAGGATAAAGTCTCCCAAAGAACAAAAGCAGGGACCACAATGACAATATACAGAGGTCTACCATGTGGGTTAACCATGGAACATAATTCAATGACAAAGCAGATTTGTCACTGCTGCTGCCCAACGGGGTTTGATGCTATGAATTTCCCATGCTTCTTTCCAAAGGAGAGTTTTAAATACATTTGTGCTATTCTTATTTCATCATTTTATGTTGGTGGACAGTGGGGAAAAAGACATTTTATGTTTTAACATCCTGACCTAGATGGGCCCCATGAGGGGGAATTGTCTCCCTTGGAAAGATAGTCATTCCCTCTACAAGACAGATAATTCCAAAATTGTACCCAGTTCAAAGTCCATCTTTGGGTGATGCTTGATCCTCCCTCTTCAGTCTGGATGTGGCTCCTGAGGTTGTGAATTGGTGTATAGCAAGAGGGAATTTGAATTTTTATGGGAGAGAGAAGCAGCAGACTGTGCAAGGACTGAAAGTTGCCCCTCGGATACCCATTCTCCCTTCTACAGTAAGAGGACTTTAGTGAGGCATGTGGCCGCACACCTGTAATGACAGTTTCTAGCCTCCCTTGCATGGATTGTGGCTGTCCCCTGGCCCATGGTTATAAGTCAAAGTAATCATAACTTCCGAGGTTGAGGTTGTGCATTTAAACGAAGTAGCATGCCTGTCCCTTTCTTTTTCCCATTACCTTTTCCTTCTGGTTGGCTGAATGTGAATTGGCTTAGCAGGATCAGGAGGTAAGTTATCTGAGACTGGCAGATATATAATAAGGATGATTTAGCAATAATAAATAAAGCCCTTGATATATGATGCAGTGAAACCTCTGTATAAATCCTAGACCATTTATTGGACTATTGTGTGAGAGGTATACAAACTTCTATTTTGGCCTTCATTACAAGAAATGAATCTGTATTCTAACTGGAAGAATGCTAATGAAAGTAATTATGATGCCTGTGTATATGTATCCGAAAGGCTTTCCATTATTCTTTTCACAGCTTTAGAATCTTATTCTTTAAACTTTGAACAGCATTTGAGGTTAATAGGGAAGATAAGGCCTACTCCCTCTTGATGTGAAATAGATACAATGTCAAGAACCCTGGGAATACTGCTTACAGTAATTTGTCTGTCTGCTGCAGTTCTTTTCCTGCATTAACGGTTCCCCCACACTGTTTGAGGCTGTGTTTCGGTGCTTATTGCAGTTATTGTTTTCTGCCTTATCTCCCTGAATTTAGTAACACCTCTATTCTCTTCATGGTGCTGAATATGATAAATCACATTATATTCAAGCTATCTGGGAACCACACCACTGGCATTTAAGATAAATTCCGCAGCAAAGACTTTCCCTCATCTACCACTAATCATTTTGCCTTCTTCAGTCTATGCTTAGTTGGAAATAATGTGCTTTGCTGTTGAGATTCCAGAGGATACAGAAATTCAAACTGTATGATGGTTGATAAGTTTTATCAGGGAAACGATAAAGTGTCTTCACATAATGAACTTTAGATAACTATAGAAAGATAATCTGGGTATTTAGCTGGAGGATGAATACTTGGATAACAGTACTAGACTAGCAGGAGAAAATTTATTTTTTCTCTTTGGATTTTGCATAACATGTAGAATTTCAAAACTCTTGACCTTCAAAGGCCTCCCAAATGCAGCTGGATAACTGATGATTTTCTGCAGTTTATTCCCTACTTTCAGGAATATTTGTACTCTTTAGGTAGATGACAAACTGAGTTTTAAGACATGTACAAGGTCATATTTTGAGCCACTAATGGAACACAGACTGATTTTTTGAGCTTTTTCTCAAAGCAGTTTAACTCAATTTTCACAGCACTGTATACATGCCAGGACAGTTTCAGCACTATTTATGAAGTATTATTTTGCATGACTCTCTGACTTTCACATTTTTCTTATCATATTTTCAGTTGGCTATGTTTTTTTTTCTCCCCTCCCCCAATCTAACCCGTGACATCACATTTCTAGCCCTTAGGTTGTATGTGTGTATTGTATAGCTTTTCACACTTGAGCAACATGCACACATAAGTTCAAATCAACAAACTGCATCAAGCATGAATACGGAGCACAAAGAAAGAAAAAAGACATGGAGATTATTCCTGACACTGTCAGCCTAAGTAGGTTCTTTATAGATGTGCAGGATTTTTTTTTTTTTTGTAGATTTATGTAATAACTTAAGGGGCTATTTATGTGTGATAGATTAAATGTAATAAATTAAAATGAGGTACTCAATTCTATTTAAATGAAGTAAAAACTCATTTTATAGCCAACAATCTTGCTGTAGATTGGATAATATCCAAGCACCAGTTCTCTTTTTCCTGAACATGCACCAACAGATCTCATATTTCTTTTGCCATCATCGTAATATGATAATAGGATTCTCTTTATTCTTTTCCCAAACTAAGATTTCCCTTTTCATACTTAAAAAAAAGAGAGTTTAATTTTTTTCCAGTTCTTTTCCACCAATGCTTGAGGAAAGATATCATATTCTTAAAAACATATTAAAACAGAAAACAAAGAGTTTGCCAATGACTCAGTGGATCAATCAAACAATACGGTACACCTTTTCTACTTTATGGTATCTTGCAATGTTAATAATAATAACTGTTATTATTATTATTTCATAAATGTACAATCAATATGATGAGGTTTCATAAAGACCAAACTTTTGCTTCATTCATTTTCTATCCCTGCCTCTCCCACAACCATTTACCTACTATTTAGAAGATCTACATCAATGCTCTTCTGCTCCATTTGTAAATAATAGTAATAATTAATAATAAAACACTTTGCCACTGATTAGCTAAGTGAAACTCATCACTTCCTCTTTCCTGAATCTAGTCTGCTTCCTTTTAAATGGCTATCTCATTGTCTGTTAAATAACTTGAAGCTAGAAAACTTCTACATATGCTCCTTTTTCAACACACACACACACACACACACACACACACACACACACACACACACAGTACTTCTCTCTATTTCCCCCAACCCCAGTCCTTATTATGGCAGTGTGCTGATTTCCTGAAATTCTTTTCCTTCCTTCTTTGTTGAGGTTCCTTGATGCCTATTTTCTTCTTCATTGTTCTGAGACTTCATTAATTATACAAAATGAGAGCATCCTATATATTAGAAATATACAAGATTCTAAAATTTAGACTCCTTTCTTTTTTCATCTTACAAAAATAACTAATGACAGATGCTGTAATTCTTTACCTCTCTTCTCCATTGAAACTTCCATACCCCTAGATCCAGCTGCTCCAGCTCCTATTCTGATTCCTAAACAATTCTTCTCACCTCTTATTTCTTCCCACCCTATTCAATTATTCAAGGCATCAAAGTGATTTCTAAATACAGATTAGATCGTATTATTACCCTGCTCAAACACGGGCTGCCTTCAGTCTCGTTAGCGTGGTATCCCAGGTCCTGGATGATCTGACCGCAGCCCACCTTATCGTCCTCCGCATCCTTGCCACTCCCGTCTATTAGGCTGCGCCACCCGGTGCCTTCACTTGTGGAGCAGCCCCCTTCACCAGGATCTGTTTGGGAGCCAACTGAAATCATAAGGAACCAATAGGTTCACTGTTTTGATTCTAAAATTAATATGGTATTTCTCTCCACCTCCCATCAATAAAATAAGGAGTGCACCAAATTTTAGGGTATCTCCAGTAGCATAAAATGAATGGTGGCAGGATTTTCTGTATCAACTATTTAAAATATCATGAACACACATGAAGATAATTGGTTTTCACCTTGATATTTGGGCCCAACATGTTTGTATTTTAATTTTCATTTTCAAATCCAAAGAAAATTACCCGTGTGAGAGGCTATTATTCAAGGAAACACACATGCACACCCACATGCCTTACCAATGCTTTGTTTTCTTAATTACTTTTAAAGTTATTCAACTGTGACTTAATTACGCTAGATAATTAACTGAAGAGTACCTTATTTGGCATAAATGCTTAAAGTATAATATAATTTAGAACTATTAGAGTTTGGCTTTAGCCACAGTTTTAAAAATAACAGGTTTGGGGTTAAATTTTGATATAAAAAGCCACCTGTAACATTGCATTATTTATCTCTGCTTTTTCCCAATGCCTATCATGGTGTAACACAGAGAAAGGTGCTTGATTGACATGTATGGAAGGCTAGTGAATTGTCATAATGCAGATAGAGGTAAACCAACACATCAACTTTCAATCAAATAATCACTTACTGTGTGTAAGGCAGTAAGAAGGATAGACAGAACAATGCTGCCAGCCAGGCACCAAGATCCATGCTGCTTAGAAAATAAGCTCATATACTTTTGGAAACACTAGATCTTAAGTGCATGTGTGAATGACACAGGTATGTACACATAAATGATATAATAATAACAGAAATAGCATGATGATGATTAATATTTATTGAACAGTTGCAATATCTAGGATTTATGTTGAATTTTTCTAGGCACTGTGTCATTGAATGTTTGGAGACAGTCTGTAAGACATGAGCTACTATCATCTCCATTTTAAAGACTGAGAAGGATTCTAGAAGTTATACTTGTATATACACTTAGCTTTACTCAACTAGTAAAGGGTAGAGTTGGAACAGGTTTTTCTTAGTTTATAACTTCATATTACTCTAAAATGGAGAATTTACTTCTGACTGGGCATGGCTTAGATGGTAGATTAGCCCTGTTTGGTGTGGCTAAGTGGATTGAGTACCGGCTGGGAACCAAAGGGTCGCTGGTTCTATTCCCTTGCTGGTTCGACCCTTGTGGGCCAGGTCCCCATTAGGGGCCATGTAAGAGGCAACCACACACTGATGTTTCTTGCCTCTCTTTCTCCTTACCTTCCGCTCTGTCTAAAAATAAATAAATAAAAATATTTTTAAAGGATGGCAGAATTAAATGATGAATAGAATCATATATATTCATTACAAAATAAAAAGGTAAAAATAATTTCTTTTATATGGTAGAGCACAATGAAGATAAAACTTCTGTGTGTTTTCAGCTCATGGGAAGAAGGAGATCCCCCCAGGATTTAAGTTCACCTTTGGCCAGAAGTGGCCCTCAGCCAAGCTTATTTCCACAGTGTTCTGAAGTCTTGATTTATTGAGCTTATACATCATAAATACTGATAAATCTAGTGTGGTGTACCCTGGAAGTTTCAGGTTTTAAAAATCCATTCTAGATCATTTAACAGGATTAAAAAACATTGCTCCATAATATTGCAGAAGTTACCATGGTGCATTTCAAGTTATAATTTCAAAGCAGCATCGGCATACATAATCATATTACTAATTGAGTCCATAGCAAATATGGAAACAGGTGTATACATAAAGATCTACTTTGATAATTGAAATCTATTTTGAATAAACAGCAAACAATATATCTTAAACTGTCATTACTGTGGCATTCAAATGAAAGGAGATTCATGAATGATTATGCAAATTTCAAGAAACATTCAAAATGCAGTTTAAAAGCACTGTGCAAAACATGAAAAGATTTCTATTTCTTGTTTTCTTTGCTGACTTAATCTACTTGTATTTCAGAAATCTAATATTTAAAAAAGAAGAAACTGGCAATTTATTAAGAAATAAACTAGCATAGATATAACTATGGGGTATTTCCATAAATATTTTCAGTTAAGTACACTTAGCCAGGAAGTTTGAAAACTCATGATACAAATTGAACAATTCATAGGGAAAAAGACAAAGAAAATGGATTTTCAACTCATGAGACAGGATATAAACTAAAGGGATAAAAAGAAGAAGATGAGATTCATCTTTTCATTATTCATTCATTCAGTGTCTTTTATCAGGCACATTACTATGTAAGATACCCCAATGGACAATGGCTTCTGCCCTCATAGTGACAAGTACAGAAATTCTGAGAGTAATAGTCCAATGAATTATTTAACTACAACTATGATAAATGCTCAAAGGAGGCATTCGAGTGAGCTGTGAATATAATAAGAGAGCTTGAATTAGTGGAGGGAACAAGAGAAAGGGGTTTATGGTGGGCACACCAAAGACCAGTTCATTAATGAAGGAAAGTTTGGGGTTGAGATCTGAGCTAACTAGGTCAATCAACTAGTGAAGAAGGCAGAAAGTCAGATAATTCTGCGGTGTGAAGAATAACAACATGCAGAACTATCATGGACATGACGTGAGGTGGGACAACAGTAATGGAAAAAGAGTGATCTTTAACATTTGTGTAGTATTATTGTCCATGTGCCAGGCATTTTCCTAAGAGCTACACCTATGTATACTCAATTTACTTCTCATAGCAACATTCTGATGTCAGTTTTAATTATGTTCTCTTTTTTAAAAAAAATATTGATTGATTTGAGAAAGAGGGGGAGGTGAAAAGAGAGAGAGGAAGAGAGAGAGAAAGAGGGAGAGAAAGAGAGATCCATTGTTTCACTTATCTATGTATACATTCATTGGTTGACCCTTGTATGTGCTCTGACTGGAGATTGAACCTGCAACCTTGACATATGGTGACAACACTCTAACCAACTGGCCTACCTGGACAGGGCTATTTTCTCATTTTAAAGATGAAATAACAGAGGCAGAACAACTTTCTCAGGAACGTGATGCTTATCTGCAGGACGGCGCATTTGAACCTGGGCCATCTGATTGCAGAGACTGTATTGTTGATCACTACCCATCAGATTCGGCTGAGATCTGAAGTAAGTCAATCAACTAATAAAGGAGACAGAAAGATATTTTGTGGTGTGATTGTCCAGCATCTATGTGAGTTTCTGTACCAAAAAATTTCATAGTGTGATAAAGCAGTTGTCATAGATTTGGGAGTGACTTATGATAGGGTGATGTTAAAAAAGTGCTATGTTTAGAGGTAATACTACATGATGGTTAAGTTCATTCTGAACTCAGACAGCCAGGGTTTGACTCCCTGTTCCATCCTTCCTTCCCCTCTGTGTGAAGTTTGGCAAGTTTCTTCAGCTTTGCAAATATCAACAAATAATGTATAATTGGGATAATAATGATATCTTTATTACAGCTTCATATGAGGTTTACATTAGATAATAAATGTTCACTATATACTTGGGGCAGAGAGTAATTGCTCTATATATGTTATGTTAGCTATTATTATTAGCTGGAAAAAAGATTGAAAATGAATGTCAAAGAGGACTTAGAATGCCTTGCACAAGAGTCTAAATGTTACTCCATAAGAAACAGGAAACCACTGAGGTTTTTAAGTAAGCATACATGATAAATTATTAGTGATAATCTATAGCTCACAAGGTGTTTCCAAACACTGTATTTAATTTAGTCCTCAATAACTTTGAAGGGATGATATTTTGATTGTGATTTTACGGATAAAAAGACTAAAACTTAGGGAGCTGAAGGGACTTGTCCAAGAATTCCCAAGACTCTGTAGAATAGCTGTGATGTAGATTCAGGATTTAAGGTCAAAGGACAGTGTAATTTTTGCCATAACACAACTATCAGATAATTTTAAAAGACATGTATAGAGGTTCTATTGAGAAACTAAGAGGCAGAGCTGTTTTAGTTATTCTGGATTTGAAGTACAGAATTTTTTAAATGTAGCTTTTTGAATGTTGATGGGTGGAACATATGTGGTAAAGGAACATAGGTAGCTAGTTTGAGAAACTGGAAACTTTGATATTGGTCCAATTTATGCCATGTCTTGGCTTTGTGACGAGTTGTGGACAAATTATTTAACCTTTATAATTGTAGGCTCTCCTCATTTGAGAAAAAGAAATAATCCCATTTCTTGTGACCTTCCAAGGGACCAAATGAGACAATCTCCTCTCCCAAACCCAGAACAACACAGAAAACTCAAAAGAATAGCACACATAAAATTGTATTCACTTTAAAAACTAAAGTTCCCATTCCCCTGCCACAATTTAAAATTTTACAGGAAAAATAAAGTGAGAAAGAGAATCAAAGTGGAAAGAGAATCAAATATTTTTTATTATTAAAATAATATCAAACATACAGAAACCTAGGAAGGTTTTCAATGACATTTACATGTGGTAACCCATTAATAGTGGCAACTCCGCTTTCACTTACTGACCCTGCTCACCAGAAATCTTTTTGGGTGGGATCTCCCTTCCACTTTGCACTGCGAACATGCAGACCTGTCTTGGTTTGTTGTATATACTACATGTGCCAAAGGATGTTTTCTCCAAGTTTAGTCTTCAGTACAGATGTTAATGAACTTTTGCTTTTATGGCTTTGCTTTCTGTGTCCCATCATGTCTATAGACATATCATCTTCTTTCAAGAAGCAGAAGTAGAAACCTAAAGTGCTAATGTGTTCTTTTCAGTTTCCTTTATTGTCCTGAAGACCCTTGGGGGTAACTGGGGTGGGGGCAAAGGGGGTTTGGCCTTTCTATTCATTCCTTTCTCCAACCTATTGTTTTCCTTCTTTTCTATGTATACCTAACTAAATTTTTACCTGATTATATGTAATGAAAATTTTTGAGATTTATGAGTGTCCTCAAATATGATGCTGTGCATACTAGAAATTTCCATAGCTTAACATATTTTTGGAGAGTTTAATATGATAACCAACAACACATTGTAAACCTTTATAAAAATCACTGCTTGGAAAAAAAATGGGGCTCTGATCTGTAGAACTTTGGTAAAAGCTAGAGTATCTAAAGTAATTTAACTTTTTACAAGAATAATTTGTATTAAGAATTTTTTCTCTCCCCACCCCTTTGGCCTAAATTACATAATCTCTTACTTTCCTACACAAGTTCATAAGAAACCAATGTAGAAAAGCTTCAGATGAAAAGAGAATTTGCCAAGTGGTGAGATAACAGATTGAAATATGTTGAGCTCAGTTTTGTCGGAGAGTTAGAGAGAGCACTGTGGTGTTTACACTTAAGAGACAACTTGGGACACATGATAATGTAATGTATATTGTCAAAAAGCCATCAGCATATGAAAGAACTTCACTGCTCTACAAACATAGTTTTGGTTCATAAAGAATTAATCTACTTTGCCACACTTAGAATATTAGAGAAGTAAAATGAGAATAAGCATTTAAAACCATATATTCTAGTATTCTCTTTTACACAGGAGAAATCTGGGCTCAGAAGAGAGGTGACATGCTTAACTGAGGGCTCCCTGCTCGTTGAGGCTTCAGTCAGGACCCTGACAAACTGGTCCTGGGGCAGCGCTCCTGTGGTAAAGCTCCTTCCTTTTCCCTCAGTGGGCTCCATGTTTTGTTTACATCAAAACAAAAATACCTTATCTGGGATTGGGCTTTTTCCTCATAGGCAAAAAACAAAGCAAAAATGGAGCTTAGTTCCCAGCACATGAGTCAATTTCAAGCAAATTGATATATACCAACAAACAATGCTATGAAGGAAGAGATGTTTTGTGGACCAAAGAAATGACCTTCACGCAGGTGGAAATAGAAGCTGTGTTAAATGCACAGTAAGGTAGAGGAACAGATGACTTCTATATAAAGTGAGGTCAAATTGATGACGGCAGCAAGTTGCTAGTCAAGGACATTCACAGGTAACCTCACTGAAACATTTCTCCATGCTTCCTTAGGAAAATCCTTCAAATCTTTGGCTTGGGAGAAAAAGGCACACAGGTAGAGAGTTCCTAAGTCATTGCACTTTTTCAGAGAGCAATTCTATTGCTACTAAAACCCTCCAACATTTAAGCACTTAAAAACCAGATAAATGTGCTAAACAGAGTTCATGTGACATTATTGTGAAATAGAGACAGCACAGCTGATGAATACAAGGCTAGATTACAGTTTGAAAGTCTGCATAATGAATGCTTCTCCATATTCACCAACTAAGCAAAGAGGAGAGAAAGCAATGCCAAACTCAGGAAGGCTTCCCAGCGAAATGTAGAAGAGAAATATGCTTGGTATACCTGCCAAGTTTTATCTCAGGGGCTGAAGGGTGCAAGATAGTCATTGTGAATGAAAACTGATATGGTCTTCAGAATTTGCTCTCAGGGGAGAATACTAGCTATGAGGTGTAGGGCTGTCTTCACAAACATAAAAACATTCAATGTATGAAGTTATATTGATGTGGAAATCAATTGCAGAGAAGAACTGGAATGGTTGCCTTCAATGCTTGTATTTTCCTCCAATATAGATAGCTTTCTCTTCATCCTAAAGCAAATGAAATCAACCAAGTTTATGAAGTATTATATATAGTATGGTCTGATCAGAATTCACTCTGCTGACTCCTTGTCCTCCTGTAAATCAACTCATTGAAATGAAATTCCTTACAGGAAATTTTTCTCTCACCTTCATTCTATAGTCAACTGTGACCCCTGACACCTGCCCTGTGTTTATATTATCACAAGTCAAGTCACTGAGTAAAAAAATGGAGTGAGAGGAAACAGGTGAAGAGTAAGGACCACCTGTGATCGCAGATGGGCAAAGAAATCACCAAGGCAACTGAAGGGAGATGCATTTGAAAGTCCCGAAAGAAGCCAAGAATGAGAGGGCTTTACTTTTCCCCCAAGGAAATACACAAGCAGTTTCCTCTTTACCAACAAATGGTCAGTAAATTTTCAGTGTTTGGGGAATGCCTGTAACACTGCTCTGGGAAAACCACCTTCCCGATCACGGTGATCACAGACAGGAGAAGCTGCATTAAAAAGGGAAATGAAGGAGGTAGCAATCCAGGAATCACTCATATTGATACAGAGATGTAAGATTTGTAAGATTGAGGTGAACATGGTAGCTGGTTTGCTGAAACACTAAAGTCTTTTCCATAAAGGACAAGAAAACTGTGTTTTAGGGACTATTTAAGGAACCCATGGCAGTGGGGTTGGAGATAGCTAACATTTAGGTTAGGCTAGCCACTCTACAAAAATTTATATGAAAGTATGACTCTAACCTTAGGAAATAGCTCTCATGACTGGAATATGCTTATCAGACTCACCAATGACTGTTTTATTTGGCCAAGAGGGCCCAGATGTGGATGGGGAAAATGAACAGTAACTGCCCTCTCTCTTTACAAGGTAATTAGGAAATTTATACCCTGTAAATAGTTGTTTTATAATCATTCATTAACAAATAATGGCTTAAACCCTTTTCTCAAAATAGAGTGACTCTATTATTTCATTAAATAGTTGTTTTATAATCATTCATTAACAAATAATGACTTAAACCCTTTTCTCAAAATAGAGTGACTCTATTATTTCCTTCCATGAAACATATTCAAATACTCATGATATTGTAAAGAATGCTGACAGATTTTGTTGACTTTTCTTAAGCAGCACCAGTTTAATATTATGCAGTTAACTAGAGGATTCAGGTAGACTTGGTTATTGGTAGGAAATCTGCAAGTAAAACTTTCAGTGTTCCATCGGCGATGACGAGATGGAGAGGGAATCCAGATGACAAAGTTTGTCTCAAGGCCAATGGGCTAAGTTAAATCAGGAAGCAGAACAACAAAACAAACAAACAAGCAAAATATAACCAAAGACACTGAAACTGAGAACAGGCTGACAGTGACCAGAGGGGAGAGGGGAGGGAATTTCAGGGGAAAAAGGGAAGGGTTTGCAGGAACAAGTATAAAGGACACATGGACAATAATAACGAGGGGGGCTGGAAACAGGAGGGAGGCAGGGTGGGCTGGGATGGGGGTAAAAGGCAGAAAACTGTATTTGAACAACAATTTGAAAAAAAGAAGAACAAAGAGTGCATTCTTCTCTTATAACTTCTCTTAGAGAGTAGGCTGGAAAAAATAGTGAGTAGAAACCAAAGAACATTACTGCACTGTGAGCTGTGTGGAATAATTGTTGAGGTTTTAGATGGAAGTGTCAATGAATTAGAATTTTTTTCATCTCCAGAATTCAAAGCCAATTAAAGATAAACACAAGTGGTAGACCAATTAAAAAAAAAACAAAAACCAGCAACCCCCCAAAAGACTTTATCATGGACCAAACCTGGAATGGAACACAGGAGTTTGAGGTATAGCCAAAGGGCCTTACTAAGGCTTTTTCCACGACGTAGCCAGACTTACCCAACCAAGTGCCGGCTCCACTGCTCCACCGCGTGACACCTCTGCAGGGGCAGTCCCCTTGCTGCCTGTCAGAGAGCAGACAGACAATACAGAGAATACAAGGTGTCAGCAGCTGAGGGGCTAGAAACAAAGGAAGACAATGGAGACAGTGCCCTTAGCAGACTTAATCTTCAAGTGTATTTGGTATAAGTAACTGCAGTATAGGCCTCAGCCAACAGTGGCAGGGTTTGATTTTATTTCCAGATGTGACCTGGAAGCTATAGTGTTCGCCAGTGGCCCATATATCCTGGAGTATATGCTTGATACTAATAATATGTAAAGTTAGGTTTCAAATATTTCCAATTTTGTATGTAGATAATTATATGCAGTTGGAAAATCATAATCAATTTATGGTAGATAGGTTACTAATTTAATTAGAATATCATTTATCCTGGATGTCTCCCCATTTCAACCATTTTGAAGCAATGAGAGGTGTTCAGTTGAAGAAATATTTCTTTTAAAAGCCCCATTGTGCTGCAGGTGCTGTCTTGATAACACACATAGAGAAATGAATGAGACTCATTCCCTGGCCTGAAAAATCCTTATCACACAGAATTTACAGACATGTGGCTGATTAGGTGCAACACAAGAAAAATACATTGATAGAGGCAGTGCACAAGTAACAGGAAAGAGAGAGGGCTCAGCTTTGACTTCAGGTAAGGCTGGGATTTTAATCAAGGGCAAAAGTGTCCTTCAATAGGTTCCCATTGGGATGAGAAATGACATTCTAGGTAGTGACAGGAACAATTCTGATACAATAATAGGACCCTCTGTGGAATTACAGATAATGATATTATTGAACAGTAGAATTCAGCTGTAGATTTGACGGGAATTAAGGGTTAAGATGTAGGTTGAGGCAAGCTCTTAAAAGTTATTTAGTGCCATGTTTGTGTTGTTATTTTTTATTGCTCTGGCTTATTATTGTTCTCTTTATTAGAACAGAGACCCCCATTTCTTGCTAAATATTAGGTGGGGACTAGATATCATCTTAGTATTGCCGCCATACCTTCACCGTACTTAGAAGTTTAAAGTAGTAGGGAAGCAGTGACAACCTTTTTAGGAGGGAAGGGTCTTTGTGCTCTGACAGGGGTTTATCACTAGGCTGTGGTCGTACTTCTGTGACGTGGCAGACATTAGACTCAGTCGTTCTGCATTCGTGGGCCTGATTTGCATGCCAAGAGTTAGTGCGCATCATAAATAAACACATTAATAGATCTACAGTGCTTATTTGAAAGCCTATGATTCACCCTGCTGTTAGGAAATAATTGCTCACTTCAAAGGAGCTTGAATCCAGCACTGGTGATAGCTGCAAGGAGAAAAAGAGAAAAAAAAGGAAGAAAAAGAGAGAGAGAGAGAGAGAGAGAGAGAGAGAGAGAACGAACGAACCCAGAGTGTGCTACTGAATTTTGGACCAAAGTTGTCAGGTCAGCCTTACCTCCCGGGGGGAGGGCCTCACCTTCCTATAGACCACATCTTCTGTGGAAAGCCTCTTCCGCCTCCCTGTTCTATCAGAGACACCATTCCCGAGCTGCTTTGCTGTAGCAGCACTTGTGTACAGTAGCTGATTATCTCTGCCATGACATCCCCACGAGGCCAAGGAGATCAAAAGAGGTTTAATTCAAACGACTCCAGCTGGCTTGACTGTGGCCTATTCACTAAGCAAATCACTGTGGGGAGTGAGTATCTGTTCCCATAATATTTGTTATAGATGATGACACCGCTTCAGTACCAGGTAACTGATATGGAAAAATGGGACACAGTCCATTTCTCTGCTTGAGACCCCAATTGTCAAGTTAGTGAAGGGTAGCAAGATATGTCACCCAAAATATGCTCTTTTGGCATTTTGATTATTTTGAACTGTAGGGACTTAAGGGGGCAGATACAAGGAGAGGATTTCTTTGAACTCCCTGTATCTACCAAAGCACGGATTCTCCAGAAAATAGTTCAATTGCCATAAATTCTCTTCCCTCCCAAGGAGTTTCATCAAGTAGGGAGGATTGACTCACAACAGAAAAGGAGGCATGAAGTCGACACCACTCCCAGGCACACTTGTCACAAAGTGTCACTCCTCCCATCTATTCTTCTAAGAGCCCATTCATCTTCCCAAAAGGCCAACATCCCCTCTCTGATTTCTCTATTAAGATGGTAATTAACCCCAAATTCTAAACCACCTCAGGGAGTTAATCAGTTTTTTTAAAAGCTTTTTTTTTTTTAAATTATTTATTTATCTCTAGAGGGGAAAGGAAAGAGAGAGGGAAACAAATATCAATGTATGGTTGCCTCTTGTGCATCCTCTGCTAGGAACTAGCTTGCAACCCAGGTATGTACCCTGACTGGGAATCGAACCACGATGCTTTGTTTCGCAGGCTGCTCTCAATCCACTGAGCTATACCAGCCAGGGCTTACTCAGTTTTCCTGGTATCTCCCATGGATACATGAGGTATACATCTGAACAAAATTTTGTTTGTTTTTCTGTTATTAACCTTTCATGACAGCAGCCTTGACTAAGAATTCAGAAAGGTAGAGGGAAAATTATTTTTCCTCCCTTGCATGAGTTTGCCCTGAGCCTCTGTCATCCAGTCACTACATTTGATGTGATGACATGGACTAATCCAGTGATGCTTTTCTCCATCACTAGAGGTTCATAAGGACCCCAAGGCACATAAAGGGGAGGGAAGGGAATATCTTTGAAAAAGCTAAGTGGGACTTTTATTTTTACCTGTATGGGGAGAGCACTCAAGGATTTTGTACGTTAGGGACAGGCTGAGACAGGTTTTTGAACTCTTAAAATCTGTAGGGCTCACCCTGATTTTACCATAGTGCTAGAGAAAGGCACAGCCCATGGTTATAATCAAGGGAGACAGAATGATCAACTATGCTTTGTAGCAATCCACATTGGCAAGGGTAGGGGATGACCATCTGGGATACTGGGCCTAGTTGACCAGCAAGGAAGCTGCTGCAAGTATTAAGCCTGGCTTGAGAAAAGCAGTAGTGATGGAGAGAAGAGACTACACTTAGTAGTCCTCACTGAGTATATCCACACACTATTAATGTAGCTTTCATTTCTAGGGCATTATTTCTTAGGAAACATTTGTTGCCTGTCCAGCTTCCACAGGTTGGCTCATGGCTTATTTATGTGAGAAAGGGGATTAGGTCATGTCCAACCACCAATGACTCAGTTTGGGACCTTGCTCTCCAGGGAACGTCAGCTACCATCCTCCTCCTGACTTTATGACTTTTTATAAAAATGAATCCTTCTCTAGTGTGAAAGTTGCCCTCCTCCTCCTACCAGCCTCTTCCTGTGTGTAGTCTGCTTTTCACCTGAAAAGAAATATCAGGTGTTGGTTCTGTGCAAAGTATGTTGCTGCCAAGATAAAGAAGATACCTAGAAGCAATAATTTAACAGGCAGACAGAAATAACTGTCCGAATGGTGTTCTTATAAAATGCTCAGAAGTAAACTGGACATTAGGAAAAGTTAGGGTTGAAGGCAACAATTAAAGGTGCAGTTTTGAATTTCACTGTTGATTATGTCTCAAAGAGCTAATTACATGTAGTTCTCTAATCCTTCGGTAGCCAATATATTTTGCAGCAAAAAGATTTTCTGAGACAAAGGATATACTTGTAAGACAAAGAAATGTAATTATTTACTTAAAAAGATAATCCTTTATTTTTTAAGATGAAGTATTTTGCAACATTTGCTAGAGTGAGGATAGGATAAACAAATGCTAAGGAATTATGGTTGGCAGTTACCTAATAATCACATCAGAGCATTTTCATTGTTTTTGAAATTATCTTACATATTTCAGGAAGAAACACTTTAATTCACTGCTGTCATAGATACAAAACAAACGAATAGAAAAAATAAGCCCACTATAACTATAAAATGTATCTTATTCTCAAAGGGATGAATAAAGGCCCAACAGCCCTAGAGAAACTTCTAAATAAAGTTTCAGTGTAGATATTAGGCTGGCATTTCCTTAGCAGAGAGTTCAATTAGAAATTGTATAGGTAAAGGGTAGGAAGAGATGAACAGATGAAATTTAACTTACTTCTCCAGTGCATGCTGTGAGAGCTACATTCTCACCTCCACAAACTAGGGGATCAAAGACACTGAGGATGCAATTTTTCTTTCAGCAGTGGGTGGCCTGAGTGCCTAACCCAGCTCTCCTTTCATATTAGAAAGAAAGCTGAAATCATTGTCACTCATATAATATCCCATTTGTTCCGCTTCTCTCACTAAATTTTCTGAATTTTATCTGGGGTCTCTCTTCCCCTAGGAAGATGAACCCGTGCTGCAGTTTCTCTATTTAGACTGTGACATCATTTCTTATTTAAGAAAAAGAAAGTGTAGAAACATTCATTTTTACAAAGAAGTCTTGCCATGGAGAGAACGTCTTTTCATTATTGAAATAAACGGCAAATCATTAAATTGTTACATTGCATAGATTCACTCTGCAAACCTTAAAAGAGTGCCTCTTGCTTTTTCTTTTAATTATTATTAGCAGTCTATTTTTAATGATCACTGAATCATATGATTACAAGGGACATTCACCAGAATAGCCAACCATTCAGCAATAAATTCCAGTGACATATTCCTTATGAGGGCAGGCACTCTTTCTACACATGCAATTTGTCTTCTGTCCAGTGGGTGTAGCAGTTCCCTACTGCCCACTTGGCCAGGGCGGGGGGTGGGGGCGGGCAGTGGAGGAAATGGAGCAAGAGGGAAAAATGGAAATCACCTCACTTGGAATTACAGGAAATTACTGTGAAAAATATGTTTAAAATCAATAATAAAATAGGTTATCCTCCTATAAATCCCAGGACTGTGTTGGATGGGGCTGGAAAGAGGTACAAAAAGAAGTTTAAGAACATATTTTTCCTTGATGAATTTTCTTCTCTTTGAAGAAAAGGGTTTAGTTGAAGATATTATAGAGCAGTATATAAAATGCTCAGGGGGAAAAAAGCATAAAAGAAAATCCTTAAAGCCTCCAACTTTAACCTCCTTTTCCCAAATACTCCAAAAGATATTTATAATTTATGCTCTTATAGGATCTCAATACACTATGTGGTGTGTGTTAATTCAGACCCTTTCAGTTAGAATAAAGACTAGTGTAAGAAAAATGGGGAAAAAGATTCTTTAAAAAGTAACATACAATGTAATATATGATGAAGTGAAAAAGCTAGCTGGGGTTGGATCTTATGCAGGGACTAGGACAACTAAAAATCTCTCCCTGTTCTTCTCTCTAGCTCTCTCTTCTCCAGATTCTTACCGGGAACCCTGACCACCACATACACCCAAGTTTCCGTATTCGATGCCAGTGATACTCAGAGATGAATGACCCGTCCTTCTTCAGCACCAATTCTCAATTTCTGGGAGAGAGAATTAGATTGTCTCAGCTTGGGCAATCATCTGTGGCCAGGGATGCTGGCTCACATAGTTTAAATTTGACCATGTTGGTAGAAAACAAAATTATGGCTCAGAGTTTAGTTATTGGAGAAAAAGTAAATGGCTCTTGAATTGGAAAGCTACCCAAATTTGTTCACTACATCAATTTAAATAATGTAGTGGAACAATTTCTAAAATGTCATATTTTATCAGGAGCCATGTATACTTCTTACTTCTCTCTGACATTTCCAGGAGGGATAAAGATATTACTCTGCAACGGAAGAGATACGCTATTTTTCGGTTGGTGCGTACTTGTGTATAAGACCAAATTATTTCTTAACTTACTTATGCAAGAGAAAATGGAAAAGCAGTCATTCCAAAGTCAGCTTCTTTTCCTTGACTTTATCACTGTGTCTACAAAATTCTTATGCTTCATGTTTTCTGCAATGTTTAGGCAGATCTATATTATAGGGAACCATATGTTGATTCACAATAGCATGATTTTCTATTTTTTAGAACTGAGCCCACCATATTTTGGACACAGGCAATGGAAACTTCACTATCTTTCAGTTTAATGCCAAGATGGCTTTACACATGTGTGCAAATGGTACAGCTGGAGGTATCGTTGCTTGATTTGAACAATTGAATGGAGATGCCTGGCATGTGATCTCTACTGTGTTTAGAATCCTATGAAGACATTTTAGAGTTCAAAACCAAAGTCTAGGTCTTGCTTTGGTTTTTGTTCTTCACTGTACTCTTTGTTCTCTGCTTGAAGTTTCTTCCTTTTTTTGCATGGTTTACAATGTGAAGAGAGTTTGGAATTGACTTTCAGGCTGACAATTTTCCAATGTTCTTGAAAGAAAAGTAAAGAACAACTAAAAAAATTAAACTTGAAAATGTTCATGATTTTTTTTTGAAATTGTGATAAATTTTTCTCTACAACTTTTTACATAAGTAAGCTATATTTCTAAAGATCTAGAAATTGTTATCCTTGTGTTAAGTAATCAATATGTTCCATATATTCTCATACTTTCAACTTTAGTAGTGGAAGTTTCTTTTTAAAGAACTGCATTTCTCTGTTTTGGTTGACTGCCTAAAATGAGATCACTCTTCTCTACCCTAAAGGGTGTATCTCATGAACTAGTGTGGAACTTTGAGCATTCTATATTTTTAAAGCAAAAGAAGGTAATTCACAGAGATTTTTTTAAAAAGGTCTTTTTTAAGGTTTTTAGAGAACTTGTTAAAAAACACCCACAGCCATATTTCTAGTCACATTCCCTCTCCTGCCTTTTCTTCCCACAAAATGCTCAGACTGCCAATTTAAAGGGAAAACAGAGTCAAGCCAGATAAAAAGCATCCAAATGAAGAGGAGGTTAATTGTGGATGGTGATGGAGGTGGTCAAGACAATCTGTTGATTTCATTGGAATGACTGCATGTAGCCATTCCTTTCCCAGGCCCCTGAGACATGACAGCTGTCATTCACATGGCCCAATACATCTGGTTTTAACAGTGTTCATCCAAAATTGTGCTTCTTCCTCATTGCCAGTCTTTTCTGACTTAGGAGTCTGAGGAGGGGACCTTGGGAAGGAAGTCTTTGGAATACATAGATAAGAAAATAAGCAAAAACATGAACAGGAATGTGAACAGTTGGATGCTCTGGTTTAGAAATGTTAAGCAATAAGCCAGATCTTCTGCCTCTTCATTGAATCAAAATAAAACCAGAAAGAGAAGCAATTTTTTAATGTGATCACCAAAGGCATTTTAAGCTTCTTTTTTTCCTCTCATGCCTTGACAGCCCAGTGGGTTGTCACAACAAACATAAATGAGAATAAAACATACATTTTAAACTTCTATAACTGTTGCTTTTTAGTCCTTCCTGCTCCCTTTATGATTAAAAAAAAAAGCAAACTAGGCCTTTATTCTGAGTTATTACCATCTCTTACTTATGCTTTGATCTTGGTTGCTGCTCATAATAATCATAGCACACGAACTTCCGGTGTCCTTACCTGTAATGTGGGGATGATAATACTGTCTACTTCTTAGGATCACTGCACAAATTGAATAAGAGAATGGGTCTAATTCTTTAAATCAGGCCTGGCATATAGTATGAGATCAAAGAATGTTAGCTATCCTCATCCTTATGACTTTTGTTTGAAATATAAACCATACGCCTGTAATGTAGATTTATAAATATAATTATATTTTGTTATGAGTTAGAAGACTAGGGTTCTAGTACTAGCTCTGTGACTTAACACCTCTCTCCTAAGCTTATAAAATGAAAGGTTAGTGTTAAGGTCACCTCTGGCTCTAATTTTCTTCTACATTTGACTGTTCCAGAACAAATATTTTCTGCAATGAGAATGGGCAAGAGATCTATTCTCTACAACATTATTTTCTTTTTAGAAATGCATAGATCAAAAGTGAGCATTGTTTTTTCTTTCCAGAAATCAGTTTGATGATCATCAATGAGTATTACTTTCTTGGGCATTTCTGAGCACATATCTAATAGAAAAACTTTATTTCTTTACATGGACTATTTAGAAAAAGAGCTGGTACAATAACAGTCCTGGATAAACAGTGGGGTCTAATGGAACTTTATGTGATATTTCAGGGCTTATGGAGCAGAAAAATGGTGGCTAGAAGGGAGATTGGGCTGAATTGGAGCAGATCTGGGTGCTAAACAAATACTAACATTCTTTCTGTGCTTTCTAGGCACCAAATCCAAGTTCATAGGTGGCTTTGGCAATGGAAGCATCCAGGATCCCAATAGGATATTTATAAAAGAATGGATAGAAATGGGTTGGAGAACAATGTTAGCTGGAAACTGGACAAGCAGTGGCTTTTATTCAGGAGGGTTGTGCACAGGGAGCTGACAAGCAGACATGAATATGTCCAGGGTCAAGGTTAAAATCAAAGTGCTGGAAACTGGGGCACATAGGCAGGAAGGAGAAACAAATTACAGAGGCAAACTCCTACACTGTACTGATCTAAATCTCTAAACATTCTCTCCTCTTACTCTACAATTCTAGAATAGTTTATCAAGTAGTCCCTGGATTTATGGAAAATAAAAACAAATATTCCTGGGAGGTGTAGCGCGTATAATCTGTGAGTGGCAGCTGTTGGTTGAAGCAGCCCCATGTTGGAAAAGATCAAACTGGCAACTGTTGCAAAAAGTGGCTGCTCTGAGGGTGTGCAGTTAGTCATGGAGTTAAACACCTGTGAGGCTTGGGGTAGGCACCAGAGGACCCTGGGAGCTTGGAGTTAAAGATCCAAAAATAGGGTTAGGGAGAAAGAGACTACAAAGGAAAGCAGGCAAATGGATATATAACAAATTCTCCTGCATTTTATATTTTGTAAGAATAATAAAAGTACTTTAGTAAATATATTAAAAAGATTTTACTTAGTATACTGAATATACTTAGGAGAATATATTCAGGAATACTAATTATGAAATCTTACAAGCCAATGTTTCAAAAAGTGCCTTCTTAAAAAATGGGGCCTCTTTGTTTAAATGAGTACATACCAGTTTCTGAGATCCCTATGGCCTTTGTTAATATGTCCTCATATTTTCTGAAGATTAAAATTACAATATTAATGCATTATTTATATTCTCAGTATTTTTGACCTATCGACAAAGTCTTCGCTTTGTTTCTACCATCAACAGTAACTGTAGCACCAAGCCCCAAATCAAAGCTATTCATCACAGCCCAGAGTGGACTCCAATCAATGCCAATAAATTTTAAAAGGCAGCAGCTATGTTACAAGATTATTAATTTTTAAATAGAAAATAATACAACACAAAACTGTAGCCCCTAAGGCCACTGTTAACAGTATTCACATTATGATGCTTTGTTTAAGAAGAAATCATTACATTCCCTTAAACTTGAGTTTGTTTTCATTAGAAATAAATACTAATGACTATATTTTCCATCAATCAACAAGTATTTATGGAATGCAAGCTGTGTGCAACATAAACAACTAGGCATGCAATGAGAATTAAGAAGTATAAAAGAACAGAAAAGAAGGAAATATTTTTGCAAAGAGAAAATCTGGAAATAAAATAGTTAACTATTTAAGAGGAATGATACTATTTATATACATATACTAAGCTCTCTAGTGTCTATAGAAGGAAAGACTGATAATTGGCCAGGATGGTCAGGGAAGGATTCAAAGTCTACAGCCTGAATTTGGTCTTGGGAAATGGTCAGGTTTGGTCAGCAAAAATGTCAAGGGGTGGCATCTCCAGCCAAGGTGGTCCGAGCAGAAATGTAAAGGCAGGGATAGGCAAGGAATAATCAGCAGACAGCGAGGGAACCAGTCTGGTTGGACTAGATGGTTCATGAGCAGGAGAAAATGAAAATGAGTAGGAGAAAATGTTAACCCAACAAATATAATTTTAGAAGGGATTATGCAAAATCTTCAACTTCAGACTGTCTAGCAGGAAATCCTGTCTGAATTTGTGTTTGATCACAGGAGGAATTGTGGTCATGAATATTTTAACCTTTGTATATAATCTGGCTTTTACCATCTGTCTGTCCTTTTTAGTAAGTTGGTATCACAGCCATTTCTGCCATACACATATAAAAATTAAGTAAATAAATCAATAGTTCTGGAAAGTCCATCAACCATATGGTCCAAGTACCTCGCTTTTGGGAATATGTGTTTGATTAAGTGTTTAAAAATGACATCCGGACAAAGTATAAAACACTCACAGAGGAGTGGTAAGGGATACTAGCCATGATGAGGGCTGAGTCCAATTGTTTTAAGCATTTAACTAATAGATATAAAATGTGCTTTCTACCAACAACTTCTTAATTTTTTGTCTCTGATTTTTGCGAAGTTTAGATAGTTATGCTTAGCATCCAAGGAGTCTAGCCTGCAAATTCAAGGTAATATTCAGAATTTAATCTAAAATATTTTCTCCAACTTCATTGTAGTACAACCTTATCTCAATAACCACAATTTTAAATACTTAGACTTTCTTAAATCATACTTTTGAGAAAAAGATAAATCATATGAAAAGGAACATATGTTAGTTATTTGTTGGATCACAATAACCTGGTGTATTTTGGGCTCATTATATACTAAACTCATTCTCCTGTACCTATTTTATCTAGATTGTTGATTATTGGAGTCGAGTGATGGCTCCAAGAACCCTTACTGCTATTTCTTGTAAAAGAACTATTCAATCCCTTGCCATGCTGCTCATGGAATGAGTGTTCAGGGAGTTGGAATGGTTCTCAACAACATATAATTCTCTCAATAATTCATCTTTCATGGTTTCTTCACTTTTTCCTGTGCATATGACCTCTTTATTTACATCCTAGACTTGACTTCGTTTCCAATTCTCAATTCCAATTACACATTTCCACCTGCCTACTAGTATCTCCAAGCTTCTCTCTCAACACAGTAAATGAAATAGGCAATTGTTTGCTCTTATACAGTTCATATGCTAGTTGAGAAACAGATTGTGTGTGTGTGTGTGTGTGTGTGTATTCTCAAAGCATCCTGTGAATCAGTGAGTATTGTTTTTCTCATTATCAGGCTTGTTACATGACTTGTCAGAGATCACACACCTGGTAAATAGCAGGACATATGATTTCTAAGCCACTGTTATTTCCACTATAAACCAGAAGTGATCTAATTATCTGTTTTCTCTGATTATTTCATCATTCTGCCTTTTTCCATTGAGGGGGTAGACAGGGGAGGAGGATTAATTGAGTTATGAGCATTTTTAGATAATACTTACAGTATGTGTAGAAGATCATGTATACAGTTCTTATAGATTAAACTACAATCTATAGAGTAGGAAAGCCCAGTTGCTGTCACATATAGGTTCTTAATAAGCAATTGCTAATGAACAAAGGGATGTCATATTTTTCTAACTTGATGTGGGTTTTTTATGGATTATTTTTAGACACTCTATTTCTTATTTTAATGACTGAGATCCCAACTATCTTTTTCACCTTTGATTGACTAAAAATACCATGTATATGTTCTTTTTAAATCCCTTATATCCACTGAGGCTTTATGAAGAAGATTAGAAAATATGCTTTTGGTTACTTCCTGACTGCCTCATGTCAAACATTGTGGTTACGTTCTAGAAATTAGCGATGTCAGTGTGGAACTATCTAGACACTCCTTGGCAGCAAGATGCAGCTTGTGTCAAATTAAAGTAGCTAAGCATGATGGATGATAATATAGGGGAGACTTGGGGAAGCTGTTTATGGGTTGTTCTCAGAACTGCCTAAATAGAAAAGAATACTCTCACATCATCCTATATTATATACCAAATGTACCATTACCAATATTTGATAAGCACATGAATATATCCATACACTTAGAGTTGTACAAACTTCTCCCATCTTTGGGGATGCTGCACCAGGGGATTCTTATTATTATTTAAGAATCTTTCTAAATGGAGCCATTTAATATGGATTGTTGGTAAGTATGTTGAGGGCCAAGAACAGTGTTTATTAATTTACTGCTTTATCCAACATATGTAGTTTCATTATTGGGACCCACCATATATGTTAACAACATTGATATTATTTTGTAGCTAAACTGAAAGCTAATTTCAAAGAATCTATTATCTGCTGCTTACTTAACCTGTTTTCTGCAATATAGCCACATCCATTATTTCATGTGGCTTCTTACCCTCTTACTCTGTAGCACAAAAATAGGTAATTACTTTTTTATGTCACTTTTTCATAAGTCTATGAATTCTAAAAACAATAATGACTTTCAGGTTAGGCACCACTGGCAACTAATAACCCCTTTTAAAAGGTTTGAGATTGTACCTCAGCACATCTGCCAATTCAGCAGATCATTAAATTCCTGAAAATACTATTTCCATTGGTCATTATGACCTCTATGGAGAATATGAGCTATTGGTACATCCTCCCTCAAATATTTGAAAGTAATTTCTTTGTTTTATTGTTGTTCAGTTACAATTTTCCCTATTTCCCCCCATTATTCTCTCCTGCTCTGCCCACACCCACCTCCTACATTCAGGCCTCCCCTTCTCTGTTGTCTTTGTCCTTGGGTCCTTTATACATGTTCCTTGATGAGCCTACCCCTTCTTTCCCCTGTAATCCCCCTCCTGCCTCCCCTCTGGTTATTGTCAGTTTGTTCTTTATTTCTATGTCTCTGGTTCTATTTTGTTCACTTGTTTGTTTTGTTGATTTGTTGATTATAGGTGAGATCATATGGTATTTGTCTTTCACTGCCTAGCTTATTTCACTTAGCAAAATGCTCTTAGATCCATCCATGCTGTCACAAAGGGTAGGAGCTCCTTCTTTCTTTCTACTGTGTAGTATTCCATTGTGTAAATGTACCAGAGTTTTTTGATCCACTCATTTACTGATGAGCACTTAGGCTGTTTTGAGCATTTGGGTATTGTAAATTGTGCTGCTATGAGCATTGGGGTGCATGAATGTGTTCTTTTGAATTGGTATTTCAGGATTCTTAGGGAATACTCCCAGCAGTGGAACTGCCAGGTCAAAGGCAGTTCCATTTTTAGTTTTTGAGGGAATTCCATACTGTTTTCCACAGTGGCTGCACCAGTCTGCAATCCCACCCACAGTGCACTAGGGTTCCCTTTTCTCCACAACCTTGTCAGCACTTGTCGTTTGTTGATTTGTTTATGATGGTCATTCTGACCAGTATGAAGTGGTAGCTCATTGTGGCCTTAATTTGCATCTCTTTGATGGTTAGCGATGCTGAACATCCTTTTTCTGGGCCCTCTGTATGTCCTCCTTGGAGAAGTGTCTGTTCATGTCCTTCATCCACTTTTTAATTAAATTGTTTGTCTTCCTGGTGTGGAGTCATGTGAGTTCTTTGTATAATTTTTGAACTTGGGTATCTTGGTCAATAACTTGAGATGCAGTCATATTTGATATCACAACATTAACAAATTTTCAAAGTCAAAAAGCTCTCATAATGAGCCATTAGTAAAATATACAATCATCTACCTGTTGATATATCAGTCTATCCATCTGTCTGTCATCTCTATGATTTCTTCTCCAGCTGAAACCAAACTGGGTTGCCATTTCTACAGAATATTTGGAGATAAATAATATGTATGTAAAGCACTTGTCTTAGTCTGCTCAGGCTGCCATAAAAAATGCTATAGACCAGTGGCATAAACAACAGATAATTTCTTTTCTCATAGTTCTGGGAGCTGGAAGTCTGAGCTCAAGGTATCAGTATGATCAAGTTCTGGTGGGAATGCTCTTTCTTGCTTGCAGATGGCAGCCTTCTCTCTTGATCTCATATGATGAAAAGGGAGAGAACTTTGTGATTTCTCTTCTTATAAGGACAGTAATACTATTAGATCGGGACCCTACCCTGATGATCTCATTTAAGCTTAATTACTTTTTTGTAGTCCCTGTCTCCAAATACAGTCACATTTGAAATTAAAGCTTCATCATATTCATTGGGGGAGGGGAGCATCATTTTATCTATTGCAGTTCTGTATAGTTTTTATACTTCCAAGTATAAGTGACAAATGACATTCTGAAGAAAATTAATTTTTTTACAACTGAGATGAGGTCAAATCTATTAGTCAGAAGACAGCTCTCCTTTATGTCTATGACAATTGCATTTTTGTTTATTATACCATTTAAAATGTAATCATTGTCCTTTCCACAATCATGTAATTGATCTATTGGAAAATGTGCTTTAAAATATTAGCTTTGGCTTGCTTCTATCAACCATCTGTAAATTTTAAATATACAAATGGATTTCAGGGGGACTTTAAAGATGCATGTTATATGTAAAGTTTCATTAAATGTACACAAGAAGCGATAAGCGTATCATTTTAATTTGATGTACACAACTATCTACCTACCTATCTATATACATGTGTATAGATAATATATATCAAAATGTGCCCTGAAGCTCCTTGATTATACCATCCTTCACAGTGTACAATTTAATATAAATATAGCAAGGTTTAAGAAAATGATTTTGATAAAACCCAGGTTTTTAAAAGTTGTAAACTGTGGAATTAACACTTGTGTTATGTTTTTTAAAAGGTACATTTTTTCAAATTGTGTTCTGCATGGCACCTTAAAAATGTCACTTGAATTAGCAAAAAAAAACTAATCAATTTATAAATAACAGATAAGAGACATATCTGTAATGGGCAGTTTCAGGAGCCTTGAACTCTCTCCTGGTATTTATTAGAGATCATCTAACAAATAAAGGCAGTGTTATGAGTCAAAAAAGTTGGGTAGACCTGCACATGAAATCTGTATCTACCTGTTGATTTCCCATGAGTGCCTGGCTCTTCCCTTCACTTCTCTAAGTCTCAGTTTCTTCATGTATAAAATGGTCATTAATAAAAAGTTATAGAGCTACTGGGTGGATTGAGCTTTTGAAAATCTGTTTGAAGTAGCTAACATTGTGCCTTACATATAGTAGTACTGGATATATGTTAGTTCCCTTTCCTTTCCCCCTCTCTGTTACTATAATATTGAATATAATACCAAGTCATGGTGTAGTTAAAAGCTTTTAGATCATAGACAGTGCTCACCTTCACAGGTGGAGACCACCTGAGCTTGTGGTCATAGAAATCAGTCCAGATATCCACAAGGTGTGGGTTCCTTTGTTATCCACAAGTAGGTACAGTTATCCTTTCTAATCATAGAAATAGGTACAGTTATCCAGAAGGGGTTGGGTTCTAGGAAAGAATGTGGCAGATGTTCTCTCCTGGGTAGGAGCAGCTCACTCATGTTCTCTCCTGGGTAGGAGCAGCTCACTCCCAGCATCAACCTTTTTCCCAAATAGTAACCATGTCTAAATGTGAGCTTCTGTTGCTTTACATAACTGATCTTATAGGAATAAAAGTGGCAAAATCAAAAGGGTAAAGAAAAGACAAGAAGATTCTCAAAGCTTAATTGTTCTCATCTTGGTCTAGAGAGTGCTGATTTGGTATCATGTAAATAAACAGTTACCACCCAGTAATATATGTCAACAGGTGGGTTCCTAAAGTCGCTGTAGAGCCTTGAGCTATTGCAATGGTTTGTCCAGGAGAGAAAACGATTTAGTTGTTTCAGGGCAAATGACATTGCCCCCAAACCAACCTCACCTAATCTGTCAAGATTTGTGAAGAGAAGGAAGACTTGGTAAGCTGATTTTGTTGTTGTTGTGAAGTAGAGATGAGGTCAAGCATTTAAAAATACATATTTTATATTTTTATTGAGCCCATGTTATATTAATAAGCCCTATACTAGGCACTGGAACTAAAATGTTGAATAAAATGGTCATGGCCTTCAGTCCCCATGCAACTCATAGTCTCTAGAAATGACATATTTTTCAGCATTTCCTGACTCTAATACAAAACTCATTTGACTATTAAAAATGTTTTCTTTCCTGCTGTTTTCCCAAATGTCAGGTTTATGTCTTCTCATATTCTTTCATATGGCTCTAATCCCAGCCTAGCTCACCTCAAATATATTCTGCCCTTTTCACCTTTTTTTTTTTTTTTGTGGGAGTTGGTGGGTGGAGGAAAGTGTTTAAAAACATTTTTATTTGGGCCCAAATGAAGGTGAATCACCACTTTCTCTGGTAGTGAAGTTCCTGAAAGCATTACTTCCACAAATCATCTATTGGACAATTTGGAATCTTCTTTGGGGAAAAAGGATCCCTCAGCAGGTGCTTTGGGAGAGTTTCCATTTTCATCTCATTAAGATAAAAGTTAAGGTTTCTGTTTATGCACTCTTTCCCAGCTCTGGATGACATCAGAAATCCATAAGTTATACTAAATTCAGTGTCAGAATCTAGCTGTGGGAGCAAATTGATGAATTTAAACAAAGTGCCTTGATGAAGGCAAACATAAAAATGTGCTACCCTTGTTTCTGCCATACCCAGATACCCTGATTTTTAGGAGCAGCTAGAGATTTCCACTTATTCATACATTTTCTTTGTCCTAAACCTCAAGAACATAATGTCCTCTTCCTGACAGCTGATGGCCTTTGAAGTGCCTTCCTCCTAGGGAATGAAATGAGCATGATAAGCTGCCAACCTAAATGAGTCTAATAACAATAGGTGTTAGGGAGCAGGACTGGGTGACTAATAATAATCACTGTATTAAACAATAGAGAGCATGTATTGATTATTTACTATATGCTGTATGTGCATAAATACATTTGACCCTTACAACAATACTATGAGGACGCTATTGGTATTATCGCATTTTATAAAATGGGCATAGAGAAGTTAAAAAACTTACAATCACATAGCTAGGATGTGGCTGAGGGAATTTGAGTTCAGGCAGAAAAGTTCCAGAAACTGCCCTTAATCACTACACTACAGAAAAATACTTTGCTATAGACTCAGAAATAAGACTAACCCACTCAGTACCTATAAGTTTAAAATCCTGTTTATTCATGGTGACTTGCAAGAGAGAACTCAGTCTTTCATGAAATTTTTCAGCTGTTGAATTGGGGACCTCAGCCAACCACATTTCACACACAGATTTAAAAACATTTGAAAAAAAACATAGTTGGTAAAGGACTTGAATGCAGAATATTTACAGAACCCTCAGAATCAATAACAAAAATACAAACAACCCGATTAAAAATTGGGCAAACTACTTGAACAGATTGTTCACCAAAGAAGATGCACAGATAGCCAATAAGCACCAAAAAAGATTCTCAACATCATGTGCCATTAGGGAAAGAAAACTAAAATACCACAATAATATACCACTGCGTACCTGCTGAACTGTTAACAATTAAATAGACTGATCATACAAAGTGTTGGTGAGGATATGGAGGAACTGAAACCTTCATAAATATTGATGTTTATGTGAATTAGTACAACCATTTTGGAAAATAGTTTGGTTATTTCTTAAAATGTGTAGCCATTCTACTTCTTAATATTTACCCAGGAGAAAAGAAGGAATATATCCACATAAAGAATTGAATACAAATGTTCATATCGGATTTATTTGTAATAGCCAAACCAGGAAGCAAACAAAATATCTAACAACATTTGTATGGCCAAATAACTTATGGTATAACTATACCATGGAAGTACAATTCAATGATAAAAATTTCACCCAGTCTCAAAATAATTATATTTAGCAAAAGAAGCCAAGAGAAAAGATTTATTATTCCAATTATATAAAGGTCTAGACAATGCAAACTAATCTATAGTGACAAAAAGCAGAATGACGATTGTGAGGGAAGTGGTGATAGGGCAGGATAAGACACTGGGATCCCAAAGGCTTGAGAAACTTTTGGGCGCAACAGATGTGTTCACTATCTTGATTGTGCTTATGATTTCAAATCTTATCAGACTGCACACTCTGCTGTGCGAGGTTTACTGTGTGTAAATGATACCACAATAAAGCTGTCAAAGTAAAAATGGCCAGAGCACCCCTGTTGACATACAAAGGAATTCCTCTTAAGTTTTTCACTGGCGATGGTTTATGGCATTAACATTTCTGGTGATATTTTTATGTATATTATTCTAGAACTCTGGGATACTCAGAATAATTCTAATCCTGGTATACAATTATACGTGCCTTGAAAGTGTTTTTGCCTATAGGGAAGTCTCTTTTTTGTCCTTCGAGTGTACCAACGGCTGCTTTTTCCTGACAGATTTAAATAGGCCTGACTACAGGTGTGGGGGATGACACACCTGAGAAGTGGAGCCATTTGATCAAACTATGTGCCGTGAGATGTGCATCTGGATCATTGAAGGGTTTTATTTAAAGCTGTCAATCGTTTCAGGATGTCAGAAAAGCCTGTTTTTCTAGGATGTAGAAAAAGCAAACTTCCATGTAGGACTGCAGGCTCTCTTGCTTGGTTCACCTTGATCCTGAACACTTGCTTGCAGGTACATATTTCAGTTCTCCTAGTGCCCATGAGTAAATTTTAGGAGCCACTTGGTTTTGTTTTTCAAACACACACACACACACACACACACACACACACACGTACGTTACATAAATTGAAGTTTTGATGAGTGTCCAGTTAACATTCTCCCTACCAGGGAATATTCCAGACAGTGAACAGTGAATACACTCATTAATTTAGAAAGTCACCAATTTTAGATTTTCAACTGTGGCATTTCAATATTTATCTTGGAGATTTATATATATCAAGAATAAACCTAAGCTTTCACAATCTTTTAGTTTTCTTTCACATTTTAGTACAATAATGTGAAGAATTCTATGATGGATTTTACACATTTTTGAACACACATCAGAGCTTTGTAGCATTCTATGAAGGAAAAAACTTTGCAAAATAAAATCAAGCAAATTATGAGCATGTGTGAGTATTACAGATATGTTAGTGTCAAACTATGTCTTTTCAGTACTACCCTTGGGAAGTACTTAAATCTCTGAAAAATAGGGATAATTTTTCAGGCAATTTTATTATACAGTTCTTACAGTAGAATACATTTCTTTTGATATGCTGTTATACATTTATATGCATATTTATTGATATATATCTATACACATATAATTAATGGTCATCAAATATGGTCTTTTTATATTTTTCACCAAGTCCAAAAACTTGTTATAATTTAGCCTTCCTACTTTATATTAGTAACCAAATGGAGTTTTATTTTTTACATTTTGTCGGTATGATTCAATTTCACGTTATATTATATTTTACATCATATTGATCCCTATAACGAACTCAGTTTTTCATGAGTTAACAAATTCTAACCTTTTAAGACAGAAGTATAAACAGCACCAACATTCATGAGTCACCTAATTGTTTTCCCTCTGCTGAAAGTAATAATCGTTATTTGATTTACAGCCTTATGTGTATCTATATTAACTTATACACATATACTCAAATCCATCCACACACACAGATTTGTACACACAAATGCAGAGGGTTCATTAATGATAGTATTTATTTGTGAACAGAGAAGGATTCAAACATAGTTGTATTAATCAATCAAGGAAATAGATTTAATAAATTATTTATTGTTTCTGGCAAGAGTATAATAATTAGTTCTTTCTATTTAATATATTTAAATTTCTGAAATAAAAACATATTGTATTGCACTTGGGGAAATGTTTGATAATATGCAATACACTACTGTCTTTTTAATAACTCTATTTTAGATAATTTATAAGATATTAGAGATTTCATGTGTATAAGAGCTACTGCCCTTGTTCTGCTTTGTATGGAGTATAAGTCATTAACTAATACTGTTGTTTTATTCCAATGCTTTATCTTTAGCAAATGGTGATTTCTTCCTATAGCTTGTGATTTAGGTTCCAAAATATCATAGAGTCAAATATAAATAAGGATATTTTAATAAAACTTCATTTTATTCAGAAAAATAATAAATTAGTAAAGATTTTTAAAAAGATTTTACTTATTTATCTTTAGAGAGAGAAAAGGAGGGAGAAAAGGGAGAGAAACACCCACTGGTTGCCTCCGCCACACACCACCAGTGGGGACCTGGCCCACAACCCAGTCCTGTGTCCTGACCAGGGGCTGAACTAGCGACCTTTAGTTTTAAGGCTAGTGCTCCATTCACTGAGGCATGCTAGCCAAGGTAGGACAGTAGACATGGGTTAACTTCAAGATAATATCAAATTTCTAGAGGTAGACCTATCAAAAAGATGGGTGGGTGGTTAACTTCAAGATAATATCAAATTTCTAGAGGTAGACCTATCAAAAAGATGGGTGGTTTTTGTTCAGCATGGATTAGACGAACAGCCCAGCATGGAGACAAGGTCACATGTTCTCAGAAGACACTGTGAGCGCATCCATCTAGAATTCCTTTTATTACACTACCCTACGATCAAATCAGAACCTCTTCAAGTAAATTAAAAAGCATACTTTTAGATAATATTTAATATATCTAGTACTTGCATCATAAATAAGTAATGATGAGAAGTTTCTATCTGTTACACAACTCTCAAACTTGTAAAATATTCCAGATTGTTGATGCTTACACAGAAAGCTTAGACAGTTGGCAGTGAACCTCTTATCATTCTTACTTCTTTATGGTCTACCTCAGGAAAAAACATGTTATAGAAGTTCAAAAACCTATATTTATTACAATGAGCAGGTAACCCATGTCATGGGCTGATACTATAATCTTTTACTGTCCATTATTATTTCAAACTAACTTGATATGATTTAATCAGAGCTCTTTGTAAACTGGCAACAATAAAGCTAGATTTGGGGAGAGGGAGGTATGAGGAGTGACTGCTAGCAGGTGTGGGGGCTCCCTTTGAGGTGATAGAAATGTCCTGGAGTCAAATAACAGTGATGCTTTCACAATTTTGTGAATAAACTACAACCATTGAAGTATGTACCCCCAAATGACAAATTTTATTAATTTAAAGATATTTAGGTGAAATATTTCTCCATTTTTTAAAATGAAGCTATTTTTAAAAAGCATATAGTTTTGTGGATATGACATTTTCAGCATGAATCTAATTCTTCACCTAATAATATTACTGTCATATTATTTGAATATATTTGCTTCAAGGGATGTTCATGGTTATTTGAGAATTTTTATAGTAACTGATTTGAAATCTTTGGCAGATAATACCAACAACTGTATTATTTCAATGATGGCACCTGTTGATTGTCTATTCTGATGCAAGTTAAGAGTTTCATATTTCCTTATATGCCAAAACATTTTGAATATCACATTATGAGAATCCAGGTCTTATTCAAATCCTATGGACACAGTTAGTATTTACTTTTAGCCTTCCATGGTCAGTGGTTCCAATGCTGGTTCAGTTTTCAACATTTTTGCAGAGCTGTTTGGGTCTGTCTCACCTTTCTCCTAATCAGTCTGAGGCTGGCCTGGGATCTGGGCGGTAGAATACCATCAGCTCAGTTCTCAAAGTTTTGGTAAGCTAATGAGCATCAGATCCATGTATGTACAGTATACATCAGATCCATGTATAAACCTCAAGGTTTGAGCCCAGGGATTCATAAACTTTATGGAGCCATTTCCACCTTACATTCCATTACAACCCCATATTTTTTCTAAGCTCCTCTTTTTTGGTTATCCAGCCAGAAACCGCCTACTTTCATGTTCGTACCACATCTGGGGACAATTAATGGGAGGTCTAAGAGAAAAAAGACAGTTGGGGTTAGCCCCATCCTTTTGGTGCCTGAACTCCACTGAAGGGAGTTAAATGTTTCCTGCCCTCAGAGTTTTGACTCTTGCAGGCCTCCGTTGTCACTGCCACTGACATCGGCACCACTGGATTTCCTGGGGACCGAAGTGACAGAGAGCAAAGAGGAAGCAGAAAAAGTCAAGAAATTTCCTCCACTCTCTCCGAATTTTAGGAGTCACATTTCATTCTCCTCCATCCAAGCTTCTCTAGATCTTTACTATCTGCACTACAATGCTCACATCTGGGTTTCAGGCTTCACTGATTTCAGATGGGGAAATCTAGAAGAAAATGGCAAACTAATTGCTGATTTAATGGTGCATCATATTCTGATATCCTTCTCTGACCTACCTCTTGCTATTTGCTTATCAGAGTTGTCAAATAGTTAGGCCACGAATTCTGTCCAGGTTTTATAGTTGTGTTCAATGGGAGTGAAACTGTTTATTCTACCTTCCGTTGGCTCCATCCTACCTGGAATTGGAACTCTGTAGTACATGTGATATGCATATATGATTTAGACAATTTACAATGCACAGAATGTGTAAGAATTATTTAGAAAAAATGTCTTCCTTGGAATTTTTAAAACAATATATTTTATTGAGACATTATAGAAACCATAGCAAAACTGATGATCATCACTTTACAGTTTTGCTTGACCAGAACTTTTTTTTATCAAAGTGTAAAACATCAGATGAAATTTAAATAAGATGATCAACATACCTGTGAACAATATTTATTGGTGTTTTAACCCAAGCTTGAAATTGTTGTAATGTATAGAAACTTGAAATAAGATATATGCCTCAAAGACATTTTAAACTTATCAGGGAAACAGTATAGACTAGTGGAAATGTGTCTTACAGCCAGAGAGTAAAGAGTAATTTAGGCTAATCAACGGGAGGAAACGAAGAAGGCAATGCATGTCTAACATGACAAAGTGGACAGACAAGATATCCTCAGAGCCACAGAGGAGGGTGAAATATACTCTTTGGGAGAAGGGGAGATTTTAGCTGGACCATCAGAATGTACATTAGCAGTAGAGGTTGTGGAGAAATAATTCTAGGTGAGTAGTGAGACAGCAACAAAGTATGAGATGAGAAAATATAAAAAGAGGCCAATGTGGCTGAAGTTAGAGGTTTGCGTAAGGAAGTAGGTAAATATGGTTGGAAAGAGAAAAAGAAATCAATTAGGAATGTAAACCTTAAAATGTAATTTCAAGAGTACATTTATTCATTGACATCATCAGTTCAGTGAGTATAGTATATTTTCCATTGCTCGGCATTGCATGTGTCCTGCCTTTGGTGGGGCAATAAGACCTGTTGTTTGGGACACTTATATGGACAAAGAGTGATGAATGGCAGGGCCAGCCCAGGAACTGTGTCTGTCTGTTTCTGGTGACAGAGTGCAGACTACAGGAAATCAGTTCAGCAGCTTCAGAGCAGCCTTGCCAAAAACAAGCCTCATGTATGAAGCCAGTTCCTGAATAAAAGCAAGCTAATTCTAGGGTCTGAGAAAGCAATCCCCTAGTGGAGAAGCTGCTCTGACAAGATATTGAAATAAATTTTGTCCTTTGATGTAGCATGTCAGCTGCATTTTAGTTGTGAAGGAATAGTTTGTCACTAAAGCTTCGTTAGGTCCTCAGAGTGAGAGACTGGACCTTGTGACACCCAAGATCTATGGTATCTAGGTTGTACATGATGCCGTGACATTGTACATATATCTGCTTTGAAAGGCATGTTTCTCATACATTTCAAAAGGAGTTTACCCTCATAACCTTAATTCCCATTATCAGGTTCTTATTCTTCACTCCTGACGCTATGATTTAATCAAATTTGGCTGCTTGGGGCCTATTTTCTTTCCCACCTTCCTGCCTTTTTCTTTTTCTCTCTTCCTTTCCAATAACCATTAATAACTCTCTGTAATACCTTCTCACAGGAAGTACTGCACAGTCTTATAATGATTATTTGTCTGATCTGCTGGACTGTGAGACCAAGAGGGTGTGGAACACCCCTTCTCCATCTCTGTATCACCAATGAAAATCATGACATAAAAACAAGGAAAATCGGCAAACTATGTACCTTATTCTGTAATGATAATCAAAGAGAATAAAATAAATGAGGGAAAGAAATTAGATGCTCAAAATACTAAACAACCAACAAAAAACACACTGGGATAAATAATGGAAGCAAGATCTTTAAATACTTGTTATAAGCGACTACCCTTCCTGCAAAAGGAAAAGACAGATGTATTGTTGGCATGTTTCATCCCTCCTTGTTGATCATGGGACAATAGAAGGATTAAGAGCAAATTCAGCTGCATTTGAATTTACCAGCCTCTACTCGATGTGATTATCGTAATACATTTTAGGAACTATGTCAGTTTGTGACACTAAATTCTACAGAAAATCCTATAGAGCTTTGAACAAGGCCTTACTGTGTCTGATGACTTCTAATGAGGTGCATCCTTTTACACACCATATTTAGAACACTGGTTAAAAACTTGGCTTTCCTCTGTCCTCATGATTAGAGCTTCTAAAGTAATCACATTCCTCACTCTGTTTACTCCTTTCCTCACTCTACGACTTCCGTTCAGATATCAATTGATTTCTAATGAGCCATTAGTTCCATCTGGATCTGCAGTCAATTAGAGTCAGCACTGTTAAATGACAAGGCAGTTACTGTGATTATTTTGGACATATGCAAGTCTAATTCCTCATTGGCCACCCCCCTTCAAATCTTAACATGATACCCACACTTCTCATATATCTTTGTTCCCAATATCCTCATAGCAACTAGCATTCTACTTTCTCAAATCTTTTAGTTTGTTTTATTTCTATTTCTCAGTGGGAAATCCAATCTGGTATTATAGTCAGTGACAAAGAAAGCTCTAATTAACAGATAAATGCAATTAAGAGTTTACCTGGAATGTGTTTAGGTAACTTCTGTTTGACAGATACTTACAATATATGTCAGTATTTTTCTTTTTCACACTATAAAATCAACAAAACAGTAAAACATTAAAAAGACACTATAACCAAAACAACTCTATGGCAGTATTAGAGGTCTTTTCTGTAGCTTAGAAGATGCATATTTGTCTTCTCTGCCCAGTCAGTGATGGCCCCTCACAGCCTCCAGAGGAGATGCAACCTTTTCTCCTCCATGCAGTCATCCCCACCAGCTCCTGCAGTATCATCCTGCTCACTCTGAAACCCCAAATCTCCTTACTAGACAGTGCACAAGTGTTCTCAAACTCTTCTCGCCTCTATTGCAGTGTTTTCTATTATATAATTCTTTCTATTACATAATTATTACTTTACACATACTGTATACTCCAACTAGACTGGAAATAGTTTGAAGAAAAGGACTGTCATTTACTTTTTGGTATATGCCACTGTGGCTGAAATAATGTCTTGTACTTTGTAGGCTTTCAGTGAACACTGGTTGACTTAGAATCTAAGTGTCTCAAGCACCTAGCACAGTGATAGAGAGATGAATTGATGGATGGATAGATGGAACAATGGATGAATGGGTGGATGGGTCATAAACTCTAGAGTCAAAGGAACCAACCACATAATGACTTGGTTCACACTCCTCATTTTTCAGATAAGGAAATGGGGACTCAGAGAAGAGAAATGATCTCCATCAAAGGCAATACTAATTAATACTGTAATTTTTATTTTGTATTTGCTAACTTACCTGGAGTTAGTGTTCTTAGGTCGTTGTGTACTTCATCTTTTCAAACAAATTTTATCTCTTGCATTGCTGTGTATTTCACTAGGATTTTCAGGAGCTGAAGCAAAGCACAGGGGCTTGACATATATATGAATTGTGGTGGAAATACTTTTTTTATCTTCCCCTCATACCACTCATTTTCCGGGGTGGGGAGAGATGATTGCTTCTTTGAATTTCACATAGTTGCGTTGAGGACTGATAATGAGAATGTGCCACCATTCTGGATCTGTGACTTTGGACAGGTCCATCAGATGCCATTCCAGAGATTTTTCCCATTGAAATGGAGGAGAGAGATGACCTCCCTGGGGAAGGAGCTGAGAAGACGAGCACCCAGGAACAGCAGACAACCTTGATTCTAGCCTGAAGGAGAATGTCAAATCTGGAGAATGAAACTGTGTTTGGAGAGAGGCAAAACCAGGAATGGAAAAAGGCAGAACATTTAGTGAGCACCAGGGACTTCTTCATATTTCTACATACCATTATGAGCATGGCCACTTTATGAGCAAGCCTACGTTGTACCTTTGTGATTTCTTTTTAAAGCTGTCTATCCCTTCAAGCAGAGAAAGTCCTGTGCCTGGCTGTAGGCATTGGCTAGGTTTTAGTCCACACCCACCCCTCAGCAGGCACCTTGTACAGTACCAACCTGCACAAGTACATGGTGGCTATGGAGAGAGTGAAACATATGATTTCCATTTTATGCATGAGAGATTTGAGGTTCCCATATATTGTGTAACTTTTTTAATGCAGGGGATTTTCTTAATGTTCTAGTTCCTGTAGCTAGTAAGTTAACAGAGATAGGATTCACACCCATGTGACCACAAAGGCTTGTACATTTCTCTTCTAACTGCTCTCATTATCACACTTGATCTCTTCCTCCTTCCCTCTCCCCCTCCCTCTTACTCTCTCTCCTTCTGTATATGTATCCACCTACTCTTTCCTCCTTTCCTCCACCACTGTTCCAGCAACAGTGCAAGCTAGAGGCCCAATCAAATCACTTACTGAGACAGGAAACCACAACCTCATACGAACACTGCAGTGTAGATGGCCCACAAGTGCTCTGAAGCAAACAAATAGAAATCAATGAAAGTGTAATATGTTAACAAGAAAACGTTGATATTGCTTCTTCTACCCTTAGTCTTTTCACAATTTCCATTAGTAAACAGGATGAAAATAGGGCCAAGGAGAGCAGGAAAAAAAATCCTTCCAAAACAATGAGAAAGCATTCCACCAAAGAACTTCAAATATTACTTTTACAGGGTTGAAAATTTTCATATCTGCCAAAATGAATCTAAATTCAGTAGCAACATAAGGATCTAAATCTGTTAGGTGAGGTGCACATTACCTGGATAAATTAGATTTGCTTAGGAGAGGTATTCAGTCTTTCAAGTTAGTAGGACAAATTTTGTGCATTGGAACATTTATTTACCAAATGCTAGAAGCCTAAAAGAGATAACACAGTCTCTAAAGCTGCTGCATCTAATTGAAGGTACTATAGCTTGTGAAAAATCATTGATCATGGGTCTTTTGGTACACCATTATCCGCTATACTCACACTGTGAAAAGAGAATAGAGTAAGACCGGCTCCTGCCCTCAGGCAGTTTTTAATCAAAGCACAATGCAGTGCCTACTTTTCAGAAGGCCTGGGTCACTACTCACATTTGCAGGAGAGAATGTGGCCCAGGAGTAAACTATAGGTATCCAGTTACCAAACTGTGAAAGGAAGAGGAGACTTGATTTCAGAAATAAGACAAAAACCTGTGCTTTTATTTTTCTAATTTTTTAAATTGTATTTTTTTCCATTAACATTCAGTTCCCTTATACCCTCTTCCCTCCTGCCCCCACAATCACCGCACTGTTGTCCATGTCCAGGAGTCCTTTTCCCTCAATCCCTCCACCCCCAACCCTGCCCCTCCAAGAGCTACCAGCCTGCTCTGCATCTATAAGTCTCTCTCTGTTTTTCTTGTTAGGTCAGTTTGTTCATTAGATTCCATGTATAAGTGAAGTCATAGGGTGTTTGTCTTTCCCTGACTTGCTTATTTCATTTAGCATAATGTTCTTCAGGTCCATCCATGCTGTTTCAAAGGGTAAAATTTGTTTTTTACAGCTAAGTAGTATTCCAATATGTAATCCACTCATCTACTTTTTTATCCACTCATTTACAGATGGGCACTTGGGCTGCTTCCTTATCTTGGTGATTGTAAGTAAACCTGCAATGAACACAGGGGTGTTTATGGTCTTTTCAATTAATGTTTAAGGTTCCTTTAGATATATTCCCAGATGTGGAATCACTGGGTCACAAAGTAGTTTCATTTTTAATTTTTTGTTGTATCTCCATACTGCTTTCCAGAGTGGCTGCACCAGTCTGCATTCCCACAAACAATGCAGAAGGATTCCATTTCTCCACATCCTTGCCAGCACTTGTTGTTTGTTGATATGTTGATGACAGCCATTCTGACAGGTGTGAGATGTTATCTCATGTGGTTTTAATTTGCATCTCTCTGGTGATTAGTGATGTTGAGCATCTTTTCATTTGTTTATTGGTCATCTGTATGTCCTTTTTGGAGAGGTGTCTATTCAGGTCCTTTGCCCATTTTTAATTGGATTGTCTGGGTTTTTTTTGTGTTGAGTTTTATAAGTTCTTTATAAATTTTGGATATTACCCCCCTATCAGATGTATTGGTGAATATGTTCTTCCATTCTGTGGGTTGTCTTTTTATTTTATTGATAGTTTCCTTTGTTTATAATAACTTTGTAGTTTAATGTAGTCCCATTTGTTTATATTTTTCTTTGTTTCCCTTGCCTGAGGAGGTCTACCAGATAACATATTGCTATGAGCAATAATAGAGATATTTTCAGGAGAGTAGAGAATGTTTAGGGTTGATGAATGAATATAGGTAAAATCTGGTCCACAGCCCAGGGCAGGACTGACCCTGCAGGAAGGAGTTCCCAGGGCAGAGATGTGATGAGCACAGAACCAGGCTGGTAGCAACAAATGCACAAAGACCTGAGCTCAAGGAGTTTTCATTCCCTGGGAAACCATCCATATTTATCTATCTCCATCTATCTATCATCTGTCTATCTCTCTCTCTCTATGTATGTACCTCTATCTTTATCTAAGTATTTGCATTGTGAAGTTGAAATGTGTCCTATCAGTATTTCTCAAAATTGAGAAATATATATTTCTGGGGATTTTAAAAAATATATAGTTTCTGATTCAATAGGAGGTTGGAGATGGCACCAAGGGTCTGCATTTCTACTTATCCCAGCTGATGTTGATGCTAAGGATCTATGGACCACAGGGTGAATAAATAGCAAGAGAGGACATTGAGGAAATAGGAGGGAAGTATTATAGAAATAAAGGGTAAGCAATGTTTTCTCAGAAGATGGGAACCCTGAGCTGGGCTCTGGAAAATGGGAACCAAGAAGACAGGTTTTGCAATAAGTTTTAATAGATTGGTGAGCAAAAACTAGCTATCATTTATTCAACAATATTTACTGTGGCACAAGAAACCTCATAGCAAAATACTTATTAGAAGATTTTATATGAATTTGATGGCAAATAATAATGGCACAACAGAAGCAGTGATGAAAACTTAAAGGTCATGGCTACATTTATTTTGGAATACCAAAATTTAAGATGCTAGTAATACTTCACTTTTGAAAATTTAAACTGCATTTTGTTTTTCAAAATATAAGTTTTTGTTATGTTAAACCCAAATTTTCATATAAACCTCTTCTCTGAGTGGGTGAGCCAAAGGGGTCGTGTATTCATTCTGCTGGGCTTGTATTTTGCTTGCCTGTCGTGGAAGGCAAATTAAGGCCTTGTTTCCACTGATTCAACAACCAAATGACCCTTTTCAAGATGAGAGTAAACAGCAGTCATGTACCTGGCCTTTAACTCTGCAGCAGGTGTTGACACCTGTAGCTATTTAATTCCAGCCAAGATCATCACCTCCTCCTCAAGGCAGCTGGCTCATGTCAAGCATTGCCCACCGTTAGTTAAACTATTGGGAGATATTAAGTGATGGCGTTCTCTCAGATGACACAGCAAGAAAAGGGGAGATTTGGATGCCAGGGAACCATTTTTGCCAGCAATGCATGTAGTTTAAGCTACACCCTCTACTACTCTGGCAGCCAAGTATGGAACACAACACCTGGATAGCAGTGTTCTGAGCCAGACAACATCAGTTTGCAAAGGGCACCACCTGCCAAGGGCTGCATCTAGAATTGGCTGGAGAAGGGCTGTGTGAGAGGAAAAGAGGTTAAGGCATTTTCAGATAGGAAATCACTGCATCATTAGAATTCCCCACTGAAGTGAGTTCTAACAATTTAACTCTGCAACTGACTAATTTATTATTATTTACGGTTTAGTGTGTGTGTGCGCACACATGTACATGCACATGTATGGATGAGTGCTCATGATGCAAGGTGGAAATTCCCTTTTGCCCCCGCCCCCCACCACACACACAGACCTAGTTCTTCCATGTTGTAATCACTACAAATAGGTTCCCATTACACTGGAGATTAGCAGATGCATATTACCATTTATCAAATTAGGCATAAGGAGAGCAAACTGCTAGGGCATTAGCACTCCCTAATGACACCCCTGTGCCCTAATGCTTCAGCAACATAGCTTTCTTTCATATTGCACAAACTCTACATTTCAATCTCTCCTTCAAGTCTTCAAACAAAAACACCTTTACCTATAAGGCATGTGTTTTGAAGGGACATTTTAAGTTGATTTTAGATGGGGTAACAATGCAGTAATATGCAATTATAAACTTCAAATATTAGAATAAATTGCTGAAAGTCCAATGATTTTGCTAACCTTCAGGTAAGAGGGTATCTAAATAATTCTAGAAAGATGAATACTCATTCTATTTTTAAAAATCTCCAGGGAAAGAAACTCTGCCTTTTCATGTGGTAATCAATATAATTTTTAAATGTCAGTGTTCATTTATTTAGTCTATTTCAACCATTTTTAATGGAATAGATACTCCCTAGGTCCAGGTTAACATATTCAATTTGAGACCTCAAAAATTTAGAGACTAGCCCTGGCTGGTGTGCCTCACTGGATTGAACGCCGGCCTGCAAACCGAAAGGTCGCATGTTTAATTCCCAGTCAGGGCACATGCCTGGGTTGCAGGCCAATGTTTCTCTCCCTCTTTGTTACTCCCTTCCCCTCTCTCTAAAGATAAATAAAATCTTTTTAAAAATAGAGATTACAATACTGGCAAATATGTGTTATATTAAAAATGTATTTAATGTATTGTTTCCTCTATATTATGTACGATTTCATTAATACAAAATAGTTACTGGCTATTCATATACAAATAGCTGAAGCTTCCCACATCCTTTCTTGAACATTTCTGTTTGTTTGACCAAAGCGTTCATCTAGAAAAATATCAAAACATCTTTAAGAGCCCTCTTTATTACAACAGCTCTTCTAAGGATCTTTAGAAATCTGCTTTTCTCCAGTGTGTCATGGATTGGAAGGAACATTTAGGGAGAGCCTAGGTAGATGGGGAAAGTGGGCAAGGGAAATTCGCTGCATTCTTTGACAAATCAGTCTGTTGGAGATAGGCTGGCCAAATTCCTTCCCTTTGAAGAAAGATTCACATTGTGTGTAACAATGCAAGCTGTTTTTAAATAACAAGTCATGAATAAGAAATTGGGGCAGTGATGCAGCTGTGAGCTTTATCACAGATTGTTAAGACTATGCTGGAGGTTTAATTTGCTCAGGTTTTTCCTCAAAGACGTAAAAAAATAGGAAAATAGTAGGCATGGCAAAATAGCTTGTGTCTGCTGTCTAGACCGTGTGAGAAGAATGACTAACATGAGCAAAAGCCACAGGCTCTTCCCCAACTTCAGTCTAAGAATGGATATTTCTAAGGTCCACACCATGGTCCTCCAGAATTGTAAGAGTCCTAGAGATGCTTTTCATTTGCCAGTGTATTGTTTCCCATTACCCTGTCCCCGCAAAGATTGGGACATGCCTGGTGGTGGTTGCTAATCAATATACCACTGGATAGCTAAGATCTCAGAGATAAAAATGAATAATAAACATCATTTCAACAAATCATTACTTTCACAGCTGGAGAATTAAGCTGTAGAGATATTTAGGAACATTTCAGACTCATAGAAGGAGAGCAGGATGTCAGCTGGGGTGTGGTTAGGCGGTGGTGGGATTGAGTAAAAAGGAAAAGGACTCATGGACATGCACACCAGTGTGGTGATTGCTTTGGGATGTGGGGGTATAAGGGGACTAAATAGTGATGGAAAAATAATATAAAGATTAAATTAAAAGAATAAATGCTGGAGCTTAGAATGTGCTTTATAGAATCCTTGAATAAGCCTCCACATGACTGACTAATCAAAGGCAAAGTTTGCTTGTCTAGTCTTAAATTCAAGAACGAAGATATTTCTTTTAATTAATATGCATTTTTGACTCTGCATACAAACCAATGTTGTAATAAGTAAATTTTGCTCAGCCATAGTTTTTAAAATTTATTCTTAATTTTTTCAACTATGAATTTTGGCACACTTTCAGTTATGATAAAGTTGCAGAAAAATACATAGTATAAAGAGCCTTCATCCAGCTTCTATAAGTGTTAATGTCTTATGGAGCCACAGTAACTTTTTCAAAACAGAAAATTAAAACTTGACCGAAGACTACTGAGTACTACAGACCTTATTCAGATTTTATCATAAAAAAGAAAATTCTATATTAAATTAGAATTTGATTTCCAGACGATATAAATAAAGCACAAGAGGAAAAAGAAGGCAACATTAATGTTTAAATGTTAAGAAACATGTAGAATATAATGAAAAGAAAATTGGCTAGAGTCAAAATGTTGACTTGAAGTCCCAGCTCTGCCATTAAAATAGTAAGTAAGTTGGGCAGATAATTTTCCTCACCTTGAAAAGTTTCAAGATTAAATGAGATACTTTGGAAGATCTCTTCCTGTTTTAATTAATAAGTAGTCCTTGAACTTAATTTCTGGTACTAACTTTCATGTGTTTACCTGTAATAAAGCACAGTAACACATGTGGTTCTGTTCTAGATTCTTCAGGAGTTCTTTTTTTTCTTCCTATTTTCTTAAATACTGGGCTCTCTCTAAGTTCAGCCTGTCTCTCTGCCCCCCTTTGTGTTAAATCTCATCAGCTCTTACACCTTTAGTTATAATCCGTACACATCTGACTGAACTAACTCCCTGCTGAATTCATAATATTGTTGTTAATTCTGCCTTTAAAAATGTCTTTTAAAGTTATGGTCTTCTCCATCCCTACTTTGTCAGCCTTAGTCTAAAACTTTCAATATCCTCGGAAGATTTCAAAGTTTTTCCCAGTTGTCTTTCTGACTTTACTCCCTCCCTCCTCCAATCCATTCTGTCTGTGGCAAGGTTGTCATGTGAAAATGTAACCTGGTCATTTTTCATTCCACATACCCCAATTTAAAACTCAAATTTATCTCTCCATTGATCATCCATTAATGGGAAGATGTCTAATAATTTTCCAGCTTAACTTTCTACATTGCCTTCATGCTTTGGGTTCACAGCCACCACACCAAAGGATTTTCTCTTACCTAAACATACCAACATTTTCCCGCATCACTACTCATCACTGAGCAGCTTCTGAAAGCCTGTGAACTCTAACAGGGATGGGTTTATGTCAGTAATTTTACATGTCCAAAGCCGAGCGTAGTAACCTGCACTTATTAGGAATGCGATAAATGCTGTTGAATCAGTTCATGAGTTTAGTGACCAGTTGGTGAGGGAAGACACAGTGAGCATAGAGTGATATCCTGCAGAAGGGACTTTAGGGCTGAACGCTAAGAATGCAAATGCAAATACCTTTTAAAATGTTTGATGTTGTTCTAATGCAAGATGTGGTATCAAATAGAAATAGAGCTATAAATATAAATCTCTGATTCACCTATCTACAGACTATTCTGTCCTAAAATAAAGCAGAAAAAAATGTGCCTCCACAGGAAGACATCAATACAGTAATGCTGAATTCTTAGTGCTAGACTGGCATTTATAGCTTTTTCTATTAGTTGTCCTAGATTATAAATCCTACTCTCTGGCTTTTAATTATTCAGATGCCAAGGGATTTATTTACTAATACTGCATTATAGCATTTTAAGCCAAGGCCAATTTAACATTTCTTATATTTATTTTGCCTGTGTTTCATTTCTTGCAGGATTTTAAAGCATTTAAAACCTTTAGAAAGCTTATTTTTTTTATAAAGCTTTCTGTGATTTCAAGGGCATTTATGTGGCTCAGCTTGTTACCTAACTTTTCCAGTTAGTCCCTTACAATTCAGTGGACATGCAGGCTGCAGATTTGAAGTCGCAAACCTCATGCCATCTGGTTTGGGTACCTAGGATATCTTACTAGTGAGCTAGACTTGCAAGATAATTTTGAAAAATGAATGCTTTTAAGGCTATAACTAGCTCTGTGTCCCACAGATTTCATGCTTATTCCCACACTCTGGTCATGCATTTCAGGGCGACCGTCTAAGTTATTCCTATGCGACTGAGAGTGCTGCACTTCTGCCCTCTTTTCTCAGTATTCCTCAGCTGTATGCATTATTTTCCCAGCAAGAGATCATTTGTTTCTTTTCAAATCTCTCCCTTTCTGCTAATACTAGTATAGAGGTAGACACAGAGTTAGAAATTAAGCACACTTCTTCAAGATATCCTTATGGAAAATGGCTCAGCAGATGGATTTGTCACAGAGGGAATATTCGTTAGGAGTTGACCACTAATGGAGTAACAGGCTGTAGAGCTTTCTTTGTGGGGTTCTGTCTCATACCCTCACTATAAAGTTCCTGAAGGTAGGGACCATATTCCATTCATTCAATCACTCATGCATCAAATATGCATGAATGTATCCTATGTACCCACTACAATGCGAGGCTGTGAAAATGGGACATTGGGCAAAACAATGATATCTTCGCTTACCTCTTATTCTAGATTATAGCTTTGAAAACTGCTCTTATAACTGACAGGAGACCTTTCAATAATACTAAGGGTAATGAAGGCCTGTCTGGCACATTTCCCTATGGCGAAGTTTATACCTCTCTCTCCTTTCCTTTTCTCCTCAAAAATTCTTTCACAGTAGTAGAAAGGAAAAAAATCAATTTTATGTCTTACTGACTTCTAGTCACAAAGATTCAGAAACAGAAAACTTATAAACAAATAGGCAATTTCCAAATATTTAATGAAAAATTATTATATATGGCTCATTCATTCACTAGTCAAATGTTTATTGAAAATGTACTATGTAGCACTTTTCCAGTTATATTGGAGGACAACAAATATAAAGTGAAGAAATCCTGTTCTCAGAACATTTTCAGGCTACTTTGAATCTGTTTTCCACTCTACCAATTGGAGACAAATAGCCTGAATGACGCCTAATCGCTACTGCATTCAAGTCCTCCAAAAGGAGCTAAGCATGCTCATACTGCCCCGTTTGTCAACTTCAGTGGCCTTTGATTTAAAGAGAAGGAAAAGATACACCAAAAACAACACCTCATCTATACTCTCCTGCCTTTGGGCTGAAATGTCAGCATATTATTAATGCTGCCTCATTTAATGAGTAGAAGCCTAATTACCTGGATGGAGGGACAGCCTTGAGATAGTGCAGGAGCTGGGAGGACATTTACATCATAAAGAGCTGCTACCCCCTTTGCTGGGGATTATTGATTCTGCTTTATCATCATCCAAGGGTCAAGCAGGCTGTGCTGACCAGGCATGTTCTGTTTAGGATATTCTCTATCAGCATATTAGGCTTGATTCTGCTTTAGGTTTTTTTTTTTTTTTTTTTTTTTTTTTAACATTCCTCATGCCCAGAGGAACAGTGAGAGGAAGATTTTGGGTTTCATAACAAATGTAAAAGCTCAGTAAAATGTAGTGGCCAGGATTCTCAGCTTCCCTAGAGCAAGACAATATTGCTTTTACAGATGATATAACGCTGCTCTCTGTGTGCTGTTCCCCTGTTGAAGGAATGACTCTCCAATGACTCTCCGCCATCTGTCAGATCATGTTCAAGTGGATCCGTTCCACATCTGTGGCCTTGGCATAACCCCACCCCACTCTGCTCGTTCTGATTATGTTTTGCCACACGAGGCCACATATACCTACTACTTTGGAAAACTTGCCTCTTTCATTCCTAAGAGATGTGGCACTAAAATTGATCTCTATGGTTCCTCCTCTTCTACCTGAATATAGTTTGAATACCTATAGCATTCTATTTCTGTTTCATACCTCTGAATACTAAATTATATACTATCACCAAACTATGTGGAGAGAATCCACCAGGGAATGAGGAGTTGGACTTTTTTCTTACTTTTACCTAAGTGATCTGATAATATCCTTATCTATTGACCCAGTAATTTCACCCTGGTGTATTTACACAAAAGGAATCAGTAGGAAGAAGTAAATGCACCAGGATGTTCATTGCAGTTGGGGGTGGGTGCCGGGGCTTCATTTCCAACATTAAGGGGCTGGGCAATTAAATTATTGTGTATCAATTTCAATGAATACTGTGTTGACACTAATGTTATAAAGTATAACATCATAGAACCTTAAAAATTCTAATATTAGATGAAAGAAACATATAAGAAGAGAGATAAAAAGAAGCACAAAAATTGCAGGAGATTTGTAAGTTCTTTGAAGGCAGGAATTTTTGTGTGTTTCATTTAGTGCTGTAGTCTCAAAACCTACAATACCTGGTACAAAATAGATGTTTGATAAATATTTGTTGAATTAATATATTATGAGTGGTGAGATTGTAGGTGATTTATCTTTTTTAGTATTTCCTTTTCCATTATAAAGATATCTGTGAGGGAAAAAGGAAGAGACATAAAGAAAGATGCATTTTTAACTAAACACAATTTTGATTCAGACATGGACAGTTCTGGGGTAAATCCAGGTGGGGGAAGAGAAGACAAGGTTCACTGACTCATATTATCCTGTTTATTTCTCATAATAATCCACTGAGGTGGGTGTTATTATCATCATTTTATATATTAGGAGACAGGCTCAGAGAAGTAACTTACTTAGAACACTCATTAGTTTCCTTTCTCGATCACCCTACTATATACAATATGTAGTGTATCTCTATTTAAACAAGTCTTTGAACACAAAACAAAACTAGACGGAGGATATATCAAGAGCACAGATCATAGAAAGGGCTGACAAAGTTGGATTTAAAATAGCGGACAAGAGACAGGCTCTGGAGCAGATACAGCACCCACCTCACTGATTTACTTCCTAGGCTTACAGAAGAACAATGCACAAAATAAAATAATTTAAATTAAAAAAACAAAACAAAACTAAACTAAAAACGGCCCAGTCCCTTGAGTAGTATTTAGGTTAATATCGTGTTCCTCCTCTAATACTTGAGATTATGACTACCATAATTGATGGCAAATGCAATGTCAAGGCACTGAATTGTATTGTCTCGATTTATGAAACTGCAATCTTCCATGTATTTAAATGCTGATGGATTATGCTAAGTGATTGAATTTAAAGTGAGCAGAGAAAGGTAATCAGCATTACAATTTCATGTGAGGATGGCCTTTTTATCCTTATATGTATGGAAATAAATGACAGTAATGGGATCTCTTTATTATTTAGTTCATCTAAGTATTCTCCTCTATCAGCTTCACATCAAAGAAAGACAAAGGTTTAATCTGTATGAAAAGATTCTCAGAGGAATGCTTCATCAACTTAAACTGCTGCTGTTCCCATACAAGAGCATGGACCCTGTGTGTGTGTGTGTGTGTGTGTGTGTGTGTGTGTGTGTGTGTGTGTGTGTGAAAGAGAGAGAGAGAGATGGGGGGAGAGACAGAGAGGCGGAGAGAGACAGAAAGAGACATAGAGACAGAGAGAGAAGTGGGGTGGGGCTGGGTTGGTTTGCAAGTAACTTTTTTTCAATCTCTTAGCTATTGCCTAGACTTTGTCTAACTGTAGAGACAGTGGTGGTGACAACCTCCTCAGGTCAGTCACTGAGAAGAACTCTCAAGTTTCCAGAACCTCTTGGGATATTTGAGTCAGGGTGAAAAATAACTGGGCACAGCTGTAGACTGCACATTTGTGTCACCTCCAAATTCATATGCTGAAACCTAGTCCCCAGTATGATGATATTCTGGAGATGGGGCCTCTGTGAGGTGATGAGGTCATGGGGGTGGACTCCTCATGAATGAGGTTAGTACCCTTGTAAAGGGACCCTGAAGACATACCTTCCCCTTGGGTCATGTGAGGACCTAGCTAGAAGATGACTGCTTGTGAGATAGGAAGCTGGCTCTCACCAAACACTGAATCATAACTTGAAATTCCCAACCCCTGAAACTATGAGAAGTAAATTTCTGTTATTTAAGCCACTGAGGCTAAGGTATTTTTGCTATTGCAGCCTGAATGGACTAAGACGGGCACTGAATTGTAATGTCCTTGTCTTACCCCATTCAGGCTGCTGCAACAAGGCACTGGGTGGACTGGGTGGCTGATACACATCACGCACTCATCGCTCACAGTTGTGGAGCCTGAAGTCTAGATCAGGGTGACAGCATGGTCCAGTTCCAACGATGGCCCTCTTCTGGGAAGCTGGCCCTCTTCTCTTCATATAATTACATAGTAGGGAGTTGTCAGGAGCTCCCTGTGGCCTCCTTTATAACACTGATCTCACTCAGGAGGGCTGCACCCTCACAACCTGGTCACTCCCCAAAGGCCTGGCCTTCCACTACCATCGCATGGGTGGTGGGGTAGGTAGGATTTCAACATGTAAATTTGAGGGGTCACAAACTTACCTCATAACAGCCTTTCACCTTTCTTATCAATGGGTATTTGCAAGAAGAGCAGAAACTAGAATTTTGCCATCGTTGGTGATTTCTAATTGGGAGTGAAAGCACAGCCCAATGGATTTTTTATTTTATTCATACCATCAACCTCAAGGATTCTTCTTTATTACTTTAAACTTTCCTAATAACTTGTCTTATACTTTAAAATAGTCTGGGCGTAATTAGCCTCTCACATCCTTTTTTATTTTAATGTCCCTCCCTCTCTTTGCTTTGGCAAGGTTTCAAGACTTCCTCTTCAGCCTGCTGCATGGCCGTCTCCACCCGGTGCCACCCTCCAATGCCCGAGGTCCAGCACAGGCTTGCTTCTGCTTCCAGGGGATGCACAACTGGATGTAATCCTATTTTTATCACTTCTTCTTCTTCTTATTTTTTCTCATCTGAAAGGTGCCTTTCTGCTGGGATTACTCTAAGATGAAAGTACAATATTTTGAAAATGTAAACGGCTATCCAAATGTGATTTTTATTATAGTACACTTATAGATTCAGGATTCCAGACTCCAGTACATTTCCGTTAAAATTCCTTTAGGACCTACAGGTGACAGGCAATAAAAAGAAGCCTTAATAGATGATGAAAATGAAGTCAAATGGTACAGAAGGTCAATCTAGATAACGGCTGAAAAATAATGATTGGATTTAGCAAAGTCGAGTTTGGTGAGCTTGAGAAAGTAGTTTTAGGAGACTAGTAAAAGCAAAACCTGATGAGAGTCATTTCAGCAGAAGAATGACCAGAAGAGGACTCCGCATATGCAACTCTTCCGAGGTGTTTTGCTGTAAAGGAGCAAACAAATGACTGTATCTGTAAGAGACCCGGACTGAGGAGCAGGTTTGCTTGTAGGCTGGTGATGCAGGGCAAGATCTCTGGCGTGTCTTCAGGTCGGCAGAATAAGGGTTGGCATCAGCAGCACAGACGGTTCATCTATTAAAAGGACAGAAGGCAGCACTGGTGCTGGCCGGTGGGCGGGTATGGTGGTGGGGCTTATGGAAGTTTTCTTTTAATTGATTTCTTTTTCTTAATGAGATAGGAAGCAAGGTCACAAAACTGAGAGTACGTTTGAGTTAAAGTGAGACAGGAAAGGACGTGGGCTCCACATCAAGGATGTGGAAGAGAAAATGGACTAGAATACTGTGGTATGATTTCTGAACAGCACAAGAGCGTGGTTGAGGTTAGTGTTCTCTAATTTGTCGATGGGTTATCAGCAAAAAGAAGATGGCCACCTGGATTTCCCCAGGGCTGAGGTGTCACCAAATAAGTACAGAGAAAGAAGAGGGAGAAAGAAAATTTAGGGTAAGTGTTTGGGAGTGGTAGTAATGGCTGACCGTGGAATTTAAAGGGAAGTGAGAACCTGAGGAGGCTGAGAGATGGTGAAACGGATGTAGAATCAGCATCGGTGCGAGCACTTATTGGAGTCAGGGGGGAGAAGAAAACTAAGGATTAAAGAGAGAGTGGTCACAGTGTGGAGTTTAAAATTGAGCCTATGGAGGAACTGCTGATAATGTTACAGATCAGCCTGTGAACAGGCAAACTCTGGAGTCAGATGCTCGCTGAAAAAGAAAAGGGGTTGTTCATTTAAAGGGTGTGAAATTTTGGAACAACGGCAGGTTTCTGCCTCAGAGCCCTGCTTCCCTTAAAACACCCAAAGACAAATAACCCTGCCACCCTCTGCCAGGCCAGACCAGTTCCAGGGTGTGCCTGGAATCTCTTCTCCCCCATTTAAAAGTACCTTTGGGAAATGCAGGTGCCTGTAGCATGCTCATCCAGGCTGCTTGGCAGGTTCCCAGTCACAGTTCAGCTCCAGGCTTCCCTCAGAGTCTGTGCATGCCAACTGGAGTCCCACTGGTTACACGCTGCTCTTTTCCTCCAGCCATTGGCTCACTGCTATGTCCGCGTTCCTGGCCAGGAAGGCCCACGCAGCGCCAGTGCTGCAGCTGCCGTCACTTGCACAGGGGTACCAGGAATGCTCCCAGACCACAGCCTCCAGGGCCCACCAGCCCATGAACTCAGGCCTCCGGAGGACAACCGGGCTAACAAGGGGAGGGAAAAGAGCGTATATCTCGTGCATTCTGTTTTTAAAGGCCAGGCCCAGAAACCCACCTGCAACGGAGCGTCCAGCTTTTCAACCAATGTGAGCTAACATCCACCATGTTTTACAGCACCCCCCTCCCCAGGGTCTTTGCCCCTCTCCCAGCTGCCATTCTGTGGAAGGGGGCAGAAGTTTCCCAGCCACACATAGGGGCACACCCATCCAGCCCAAGGTGGAGCATCTAGCCCCCACAGCCCATGCTGGCTCTGTGCAGCCTGTGTCATGAGCTGCTCAGCTGCTGGGGCAACATATACTGGTCTGCACAGCCAGTTGCCTTTCTTTATAGTTGCCTCGTGGCCTGGAAGCCTATCAAACTCCAACTGCAGTTTCAGTCACAGGCTGTCTTTGGCAGTTCCTTCACCCTCCTTGCTTCTGGGGCCAGGGTGCAGGGAGGTCCTGGCTCTTGTGCAACTTCAGGGTCCCTCTTCTCTGCTTCAGGGTCAGTGACCTGACCAGACCACTCTGTTGCAATGTAAAAGTGTAAGGCATAACCACAGAGGCTTCCCCGGACACCTGCATCACTTGCTCCCTCCCCTCCTTTAGGTTTTCTTCCCCAAAGCACTTCTTAGGGAAAGCTTTCATCATTAGCTTATTTAAAATTGCCAGTTCTCCCTAGCCCACTGACACATGGTACACTCATTTATGTGCCCCCAAATAATTTTTTGCCATCTAACATTCTCCATATATCTGTTTAGTTCTTTTGTTTATTTTATTTCTTCCTCCACTGGTCGCCAGTGCAGTCCAGGATTTGTGTCTCATTGGTACCTACAGCAACTGCAGTGAGTAGAGCGTGGCCTGGCACATGGTAGACTGGGCACGGGATATATTTTGATTGAATGACTCAAATAAAATAGTTTTATATTTTAAAATGGTAATTCCAAAGAATCAGTGAAAAAGAATTCATCATGTTCTTTTATTTTACAGCTTCTTCTGGATAGCTGAATTTTCTGAATAGCTGAAAATGAATTTATGCTGTCCCTATTAAGTTTAATTATTTTTAATAGCAATCTAAATAAATGGAGTTTAGTTCTTCACTGTAGATTAGATGAAATGGAACACTGACTGTTTTTTAACCATTCTAGTCATCATTAAATAATTAACTATTACACTCTTCTGAGGTATGTGTGAACTTTGTTTTGTTTTTCAAAGGCTTGTTAATGATCTTGGTACGATAGTTGCATCTAATTCTGCTTCCTATTTCCTGTCATGCCACCAGCTATTCCTTTATACTCCTGTTTGTGTGTGTGCCCGTAACAGCTCATTTCGTCACCACAACTGCCCCTACACTGCAATTTGCTTGTCTGTCTATATTTTGGTCTGATTGTAAAGGATTTGTGTGAAATAAGAGAATGCAGATGTTATATGAGGGCACAAAGGCCATTCTTAAGAAATTAAGGGCTGACTTCTGGCCAAGATGGAGGCGTAGGCAGATGCACTGTGCCTCTTCTCACAACCAAAATTAAGGACAACAAAGATTTAGAAACAAGAAAACAACCAGAACTCAGAAAATCAAACTGTTTGGAAGTCCAACAACGATTCATCCAGACTGGTAAGAGGGGCTGAGTCGCGGCAGGAAAAAGCGGAGGTGCGGACCGGGCACGCAGG